>JAHDVE020007299.1:0-225686 GCA_022606495.2 Halesus radiatus | reverse complement strand
TATTTTCAGGTTTTTCATAACCTGGAATTATTTTCAAAATTTGGTTAGAAAATACAATGAAAGTTAAACAAAACGTTGTGTACGGTATTATATATGTGTCATACTGTTTTAATGACAGAAGGTTTACCCAAATAAAATAAAAACATATCGTTAATTTGAGTTGGATACTTATGGATAATATTGAAAAATGTAATTAAGTAGTTTTGTATTTTATTCCCCATTTTAAACGCACAACCTATTCGACCTAGAGATATATCAAAATAACACCATTAGAGTTATTAATTGTTTTTGTGTTTAATTCGTACAACTCCATTTAATTTTTTTTAAAAATTTAATATAAATCAATTTTAATAATGTTATTATTAAGTTCTGCGAGTATTTTTAGTTTTTATTTACGCTGAAACAGCTGTCACAATAATAACAACTAAAAATACTTTCAGAACTTAATAATAACATTATTAAATTTGATTTAAATTAAATATTAAAAAAAAACATTCGAGGTACTCACCAATAAAACGTAATAATGTATTTCCGTCCAAAAAAAAAAACTAAACCGTTTTAAGATAAGGAATGTTTTGAGGCCAGAAGAGGAGGAATAGAAAGACGAAGTTTGGGAAGTAACTGAATATTCATATCTAGTTACGGAAAATAGCTCAAGCAACCCCAAGTAACGTTTCAATTCATAGCGAAGTCTGGAGATCGGGAACGAAATTCGAAAACATTTTCAATTTTTTTGCGAAACCCGAAAAAAACTTTCGCCAAAGATGTTTGGCTCTGTTTAAGACACCCAATAACGTATTCTACTTTGATAAAGAATCAGCTATTCACACGTTACTATGATGCTGCAAACAGACGGTGAATGAAAATCGGAAATGTTTTTATAACAATTTAATCGATACAGTTGAATATAGTCAGCAGATGCTCTTAGTATCGCCCTGGTGAAAGACCACCATTCGGAATCGACAGATTGCTTGAAAAAAAATGATAAAAGCCGTGTTTAGTGACCAGATCTGAATAAACAGATACTTTGCGACCTTCCTTTCCAGTGTCTTCTCCGTTTCCCTCCTTGTTATTTTTTTTATTCTTATTTACTAACGTCTTAAGGGGAACGGCTGCAGTAACTGTTTCTTACAAAACTGAATTTTGGATTGGAGGCCAAAATACCCATCCAAACTGAATGATCTATGTTTTTTAATTAATGATTTACTAAATATTTAGTACGGGTGAGAAGTATTTTATTTATTTTTGTTTTACCTCATGAAATATCGGCCATTAAAGGAGTTTGATTTTTCGGGTTTTTTGAGGCATCTTTAACAATTATTTGGGGGCTAGCGGTGATTTAAAAAAAATTTTAACCCATTTTTAAAATATTAAAATAAGCATCATGGTGAACTTTAAATTAAATTAAAAACACGAACAATTTACGGTGGAACACAACAGAATACAGAATTTAAAATATCGACCCGAAAAAACCTTTTTTTATGTTTTATTTTTAATTTTTTATTTATGTAATCATACTTGCATAGCAAATGTGATCTATTTTTTAAAAAGTACGATAAACCCGCAAATAATTTTCTAAGCTGCCTCTACTAAAATTATGATAATTGATTTTTTTTCATGGCACATACTTAAAAAATTAAAACAAAAATAAATTTAATACTTCTCATCCGTTCTAGATATTTACTAAGCCTTTAATTTTAAAAAAGATCTTTCCGTTTGGATGGATATTTTGGCCTCCAATCCAAAATTCAGTTTTGTATGAAACAGGCATCGCAGCCGTTCCCCTTAAAGGCTTTTACGTATAGATATATATATTTTTAAGTTGTGCAAAGGAGTATGTGTATAGTACATGACATAATAACAGAGCATAAAAGAAGTAAGTATGTACCTACAATGTAAGTGTGTAGTTATAGAGTAATAAGTAGTAGGTTTTACATGTAGTTACATTTTCATGGCAAGTTGTACAAAGGAGTATATATTACATAACAAAATTACATAAGTATTGTTAACTTACGGATTTGTGCGGGGAAAGCGGGAATGCGGGAGAAGGTAAGGAGGAAGGTTGGGAAGGTGAATCTGCGGGAGACAGTGTGTGTGTGTGTGTGTGTGTGTGTATACCCTGAGAGGGGTTTTCTTCCAGGGAGCTCAGCTCGGGACCTACGACTAGCTCACAATCGGCAGGCCTCAGAGCTCTTCTTCAGGATCGTGAATCGACAGTCAGTCTTATAATTGGGGATTGTGACTCGAGGCTTTATTAATTAAAACTCTCAGATGCTTTCAGTAATCAGTGGTTTACTCGGTATAAAAAAGGGCACAGACATAGTAAGATTACACAAAGGGATCATGCTAACCTAAATGTTACAAAAATGTTACGGGTAATCTAAGATTCTCTCTCTGAAATAACTCTACGAACGGCATTGTTAAATGTGGCTCAAAATGGAATTACAACACAATGTAAAGGGGATAATCAAGATACAGCTCACGGTTGGGAATGATGGTTGTCGGTCGTGCGTCCGGGTAATATTCCATCGCCAAGTCCATGATGGATGGTGCACCTCGGAGAGGATGTTGACAAGCCCGGGTCCACAGAGAAAGTGAAGCGTTGCGAGCCCGCGGCCGTACCCGGGACCGCGTATGAGTAATGTTTATTTTTGACGCTAGGGGTGCTAACTTAACGAGTGGCTAGTAATTTATAGGGTATATGCGTTATGTAACACATTCCCCCATGTCACGAAAAAAAGCGCCGTGGTAATGAAGCTGTAGGACTAAAAAATCCTCTAAAATGCACCGTCGTTACAAGAATGAGAAAGCAGAGAGAGAGAGCGGGAGGGAGAGAGATCTAGCTATCCTTATAAACTAGAGATGGGTGAATTACAATGTGAGAGATGGGCAAACATACATGATTATGCACTAAAATCAACAAAATAATACATAGTTATGCAGAACAGTGATAACAATACATGGTTATGTTGAATAGAAACAAAAATACATGGTTATGTTGAATAGAAACAAGAATAAAAATGGCTCTATGGTTTATCATTGGTCTGTAAGCTAAGTTTCGGAGTGGTTTTGCGTTGTGGTGTGACGTGGGTTATTCACTGGTTTTATGTTATGACTTCACTGTAACCTGACCCTTTCGAGATAACACTCGGGTCAAGTAAAAACAAAAGTTCGGTGGAGAGTTATCATCACAGAGGTTTGGAGAAATAAACAGCAGTAAATGGTTTGTGGTTTGCGAGATGAGCCAGAGAGGATTCCTTATGCCAGGTGGCGAGGCAGGAATATGGTTGATGATGTTCCAAGGTGAAGTGGTTGTATATGGTGAATATTGCGCGGCGGCAATGTTGGTAAGTCTTGACAGTTATGGTGTACAAGGTAAGGGTTGTGTCCATGTCTAGCGTGACAAAAGACGACAGCTGGCTATTGATGAACTGGAACGTGTCTTGGTAGTGATAATGTATGCAAGACAATGATGAGTCTATGTCTAGCGTGACAAAAGACGGCAGCTGGCTATTGATGAACTGGAACGTGTCTTGGTAGTGATAATGTATGCAAGACAATGATGAGTCTATGTCTAGCGTGACAAAAGACGGCAGCTGGCTATTGATGAACTGGAACGGGCCTAGGACTGACATGTCCAAAAGGTCGTTTTGAAAGTGTCTATGTATTATGAGACAACTTGGTTCGCAACTACACGTACGACTCCAGCTTGATTATGGTAAGCAGGGTCGGGTGTTTTTATGTTTGTGGTTGAAGAAGATGAACCTCCGTGACAGTTTGTGGTGATGGGGTGAAGTTCTGCTAGGCTGGTGATGAAGAAGGCTGCTGGGCTGATGATGAAGAAGGCTGCTGGGCTTCTTTTTAGTCCAGGGGGAAATTATTATTAAAACAAAATTCTTGAAGTTTACCTGCCTGGTAGACCAATGGTTTGGAGAGAAACAAGTGTGTTGTAAGAGAGAAAAGAACGTAGGTTAACCGCATTTAGAGAATTCCAGAGAGAGAGAGAACGAACAAAAAGGTAATAAACAACTGAGCTGAAAGTCTTTAATTATATACAAATACCAGTATTCAGCATCAAAGGTGACAATATATAGTCCATTCAGTGCAGTAGCATTGAATACATATCCACTGATACAAGAACTGAGGTTTGTACATAATTACACATATCTCACTTGAAAGCAATTGACCCTTTGTGGTCAATGTAATCGCTGAGGCGGTGATAATATATTACTATCAAGGTAAGATATTTTGAGGGTGAAGTTGAGAAAATAATTCATGGATGAGGTTTGACCTATTTGACAGACGTTATGCTGAGAGCGTAACGTACAATTTCCAAATACATGAATCATTTTATTTCACTTGGGTGACAAGGAAATTGAGTACAGAAATCTGCTGTGATCTGGCTAGAGTCCAGGTTCAATCTCTTGGGGAGAATGAAGGAAAGTAAACAACAGGGTTCTGGACTCATTACATTTGTACAAATGAATGATGATTACAGAATACACAGTTATACAGAACTAGTCTTTCGCGTGCATTAGGCGAAAGGCTAGGGGTCGTTTTAATCTTCTACACGTTTGTTGGAAAATGACAGACCCTTGTTCAAATTTCACAAACCTAGGAGTTTTCTTAATCGTTTCCTAGACAACGAGTTACAAGTTTTATACAAGTATCACAAAATATCAAACATTTAGTTCGATAGACAACAAATGTGGCAAACTTTATTTCAAGAAAAGCCAAAAGATATTATGTCGTTCGCACGAATCATGGTGAGTTTTATAACGTCTTCACGTATCATGGTGAGTTTTATTACGTCTCCACGTATCATGGTGAGTTTTATTACGTCTCACGTATCATGGTGAGTTTTATTACGTCTCCACGTATCGCGCAAAATTGAACGATTTGCAAGGGTTGCCCAGTATTGAAAAGACGGTAAAAAAAAATTAGGAATTTATGACAATTTAATGAAACAAATTTACCTAAATGTCAACATAGTTGACAACAAGAGTGATTATGACGACTCCTCGTATCATGGTAGATATTTTAACGTTCACACGTATCATGTAATACAACAATTACGTTCAAAAGGTACCCATTTCAATACAGACGGCGAGGTTAACATTAATACCATATATTTAATGATTGAATTAACAGTCCTTAACACGGCGTAAAATGTACATTTTAAATAATACAAGAACAAGTACAAAAGAGACCTAAATGGTTTTAAAAACTCTAATTGTAACGAGGGGAGCAAAGTGATGGTAAAATATTTACTTACACAGAGCAAGGTATTTTGCAGAAGAGACCGAATTGGTTTTACTTACTCTTTTGCCAGAGAGTTACTGTGATGACTTAGTTATAAGGCTAAGTTTACGCAGCACAAAATGAATTAGGGACAATACAAGACATGAACCTAACAAGGGACATATTACCATGGCTTATCCAAGACCACTTTAGGTTTTACATACTTGGAATAACAAGGCAATAGATATACAAAGTAATTGTCATTAGTGAGGGGAACCGATCTTAAGATTGTTCATTATGCCAATGACGTTTTTCAGAATTGACGTGTCAGTGTCGAGTTCTGAAAAATGGGAAAATAAAAGAGCAATTTGGGTGTGAGCGCCATTCAATTTTGGAAAAATTGAAAAAACAAAACATTTATCCGTTATAACTTTCGTTCAACAGGTGTGATCTTTGAGTCAGAATGTTGATACCACAGCGGGAATTTACACTTGCATTTGACTGAAAATCCTAACCAGAGTTTTGGTTACTGTAATTGGGTGTGTAACAAAAGTCAATGACTTTTGTACGTATGTACTCTCGAGGAGTGAGATATTTGAACAAACAAAATGACAAAAGGTTGCACAAGAAAAGACAAACACAGAGATGAATTGAATATTTACACATGACATGATGGGATGGAAACGTTGTTAAAGTAAGAGGGTAGAGTAACACCTCTGGGTGCGCTTCCCAGAAATAATTACCGACAACAAAGGTGATTTCCTTATTTTGAAGTGTACAGTTTCAAAAAAAGGAAAAAGGGGTGTCCGTCAAGAGTGAAAATGAAGAATGAAAACAGAGATTGAAAACAAAACAGACGATTGATTATATACAATTGTGTTACAAGAGGAAAGTGTTACATCTGACACTAATGTAACTTTCCAAAAATGTAAGGTTTTCTTACATGTTAAATAGTGAATGTTTCTGCGACGTTCGCAACATGTGGCAATTGTTGATTTTGTCCACAGGGTATGGATGAGTCAACATGGGATATGGTTTCTATTGTTTCCATAATTCCAGCTTTAACGATATCTTTCACGTGGTAATTGCCTATGTGTTTACCAGATGTGTCAGAAAGAGTATAGACCAAGTCTGAGATTTTTCTCAGGACTTTTGCCTTGATAAAACGAGGTGCCAACTTGGCCGAGAAGTATAGAGCTCCTTGAGATAGTGTGTTATTTTTTCTCCAAACGATATCTTTTTCTTTAAAAGTTACGTGTTTTTTGCGAAGGTTATATCTGTCCGCACTTTTCTGGTGGGCCAGTAATAAGGCATCTGTTACTTCACTATAAATAGCAGACAATTCTTCCAAACGATGAGCATAATTTTCCACTGGACTTTCAGAATGAGGAGCCGAAGATGGAAATTCGAAGTTTCGATGTAGGGAGCTATGGACAATTTGTTCCATACCGTGTTTGAGGAAGAAAGGGGTGTAACCAGTCGTGAGATTCACTGTGTTATTTATGGCTGCCTGAATTTTTTCTAAGTTTTTACACCAAGTGCGTTGATCTTTGCCAACTAGAATTGCCAGAGCCGTATTAATAGTTTGATTATAGCGTTCTACAGTGTTATTTTGTGGAGTATAGAGAGTGTTATAAAAGATGTCTTTTATTCCATATTTAGATAGAAATTCTTTGAATTCCGTTGCGATGAATTGTTTACCATTGTCTACAATGACAGTTCGAGGGGTTCCGTAGGGTATAAATATGTGTTTTTCCAAGAGGTTAATGATTGTTTTTGCATTAGCTCTTTTTAGAGGGAAAATCCAACAATATTTGGTAAAAATGTCTACTACGCTGAGTATGTGTATGTATCCGGCATAACTTTTGGGGAACGGGCCGACAAGGTCCATAGATAATGATTGTAGTGGTCTGTCTACATGTTTGGGTTTACCCATTAGACCAGCAGTAGGGGCTGTGCTGTGCTTATAAGCTTTGCAGATGTCGCATTTAGAAATGTAATTACGAACTTGCTTGAATAGACCAGGCCAATAGTGTTTTAAAGTTATTTTCTTGTAAGTTTTGAAAGTGCCAGGATGTATGGAATCGGGTGCGCTATGGTTGTCGGATATTATTTGTTTTCTCTCTTCGAGAGGGACAACCAGTTTCCAAGCGTAGTCTTCGAGGATAGAAAGCGGGGGTTTGCAATTTCGGAAAAGTTGTCCTTCTTTTATGATAAAATTGGGAAACTGTTGGGGAGTATTCCTGCATCCATTGTAAATTTTTAGATACCAAGTGTCCTTTGTCACGGGAGTAGGAACATTTGTTTTGGTACTTAAAGAAGCTATTTCAATTCTGGAGAGCGCATCGGGTACAATATTATCGGCACCTTTGCGGTGTACTACATCGAAAGTGAATTGTGATAGACGAGATGACCAACGGGCCAGTCTGCCTGAGGGATTATCCAAGGAAATCAACCATTTTAAACTGCTGTGGTCAGTGACGACAGTGAACTTGCTACCGTCGATGTAGCCTCGGAAATGGTGGATTGAGTCCATGACTGCTAATAGTTCTTTTTCGGTGATTCCGTAGTTTCTTTCATTTTTGTTTAGGCCACGGGAATAGTATGCAACGGGGTGTTCGCCGTCGGGAAATTCTTGCGTTAAAACTCCCCCTATTCCGACATTGGAGGCGTCCGTATGCAGGGTAAAAGGTAAGGTGAAATCAGGGCAGTTCAGAACAGGTGCGGATTGCAATGCTGATTTCAAGGTGGTAAAAGCGTTTTCGGTTTCTGTGGACCAAACAAAGTTGCTGACGCCTTTGCGGGAGCCGGTGATTTTATTGAGAGGGGCTGCTATGGAGGAGAAATCTTTGATGAATCTTCTATAGTAGCCGGCGAGACCAAGGAAGCCTTTGACTTCTTTAGCGTTTTTTGGTCTAGGGAAATTTGCCATAGCTTCGACTTTGTTGGGATCTGTTCTTAGACCCTTTTCGTCGACGATGAAACCGAGGTAACGAAGGCGAGATTTACAGAACTCTGATTTTTTAAGGTTGATGGTTAGGCCGGCGAATTTGAGTTGTTGGAATACTTTTTCCAACATGGCGATGTGTTTTTCAAAGGTGTCGCTTATGATGATTAAATCGTCCAGATAGCAAAATAAGTTGTTGTCTGATTCTGGACCGAACAGTTTGTCCATTAGTCTTTGTAATTCTGCTGGGCTGTTTTTTAGACCAAAAGGTAGTCTTGTGAAGTGAAACATTCCTCTTCCTGGTACAACAAACGCAGTTTTGTCGCAGGAATCGGAGTCTAATGGTATTTGCCAGAATGCGCGGGAGAGGTCTATAGATGAGATAAACTTGGCGTTCCTGAGTTTGTCAAGGATGGCATGTACTAATGGTAAAGGGTATGCGTCTGCTTCGGTGCAAGCATTGAGGCGTCTGCTGTCGAGACAAAAACGGGCAGAACCGTCTTTTTTGGCAACGAGAAGGGTTGGGTTTGTCCAAGCGCTCCTGCTGGGAACTACGACACCCATGCTTAGCATTTCGTCTAGTTCTTTTTCTAACAGTTTCAATTTTTGGGGAGCTAGATTGTAATACCTTTGTTTGATTGGGGGGCCAGTTGTTTTGATATTGTGTTTAACCAGGTTGGTGAATCCTAGACCGCAATTTTCGAAAGCTATTGATTCGAATTTGTTGATAGTTTCCTTTAGTTGTAGGTTTTGAGCCGAATTTAGATTTCCATAAGGGATGATTGTATGAATTTCGGAGATTTGTGGTGGAATGTTTGGTTCGTTACCGGGACTAAATACATGTGGAGCAATGTCGAATGCTTTCCAAAAGTCCACACCGAGGATGAATTTTTGAGAGATGGAAGGGATCACTAGGAAGTTGATCGTAACTGATTTGTTTCCACATTTTACTGGAAGGGCGAGAGAACCGGTGACAGTTTGAATTGTGTTGTCAGCCGTTGTGACAAGTGGAGTTTGGTTCTTTATTTTGAAACCATTATTTATAAAGATTAAATGGGCGTTGTCTCCAAGGCAACTAATGGAGGCTCCGCTATCCAGGAGTCCGGAAAAAACTACGTTGTTAATGGAAAATTGTGCGAAAGGTCGTCCGTCTTGGGCTTGTCTGCAGCTGACGGAAGATAGGTGCAAGGCCTGTTTGAAATATTTGACGTGCGCCAACCACTCCGTCCATTCTTTAGGCCTTGAAAAAGAGCGAAGAGTGGAGAGGTTGTGCCCTAGTTTTTTGGGTTTTTAATCCAATTCGGGGGTGGTCTAGAGAAATCTATTGGTGGTTTGATATAACGGTGGTTTTGAACGCCGATCCTTTCATTGTTGAGTTTTGATCTCTTGAAGATTTCCCTTAGGTTGTCACGAGGTGGTGAACGGGCTTGGGGGAAGGGTCTCTTTAAAGATTTATGTTCTTGGTTTTCTTTTGTCCTGTTGCGTTTGAAACAAGAGGAATATTCATGACCTATTCTTTTGCAGAAGGTGCAGAATTTTTTTTCGTTATTATCCGGTCTAGAGGAAGAAAATAAACTGGGTTTAATTGTATTTTGAGAAATGTCCGAGGGTTTCTTCTTGTTCTGGTGTGTTTCGAGAATGAGGCAAACTTCTTTCAATTGTAGTAAGGAAGAAATTTTTTGCGAGGTGATGATGTGTTCGTATTTATCTAGTAGTCCATCAATGATGACTGCTAAAATTTCGTTGTCGGGTAAAGGGGTTGACAGCTTGTCGTTCAGTATTTCAGCTCGTTGAAAGTATTGTGCCGTATTTTCACTAGGGTCTTGTTTGATTGACAGGAGATTAAGCTTGATTCTATGTTGAGCTTCTTGTTTTCCGAAGCTGAGCTCAAGGGCCGACTTGAGTTCAGACCAAGATTTTGTTTTCTTTTTGTTAATTTTGTGCCAGGGAAACAATTCTGGGCTGATGAGGTCTATGAAGTTTTTGTGCAGAATTTCTATGGGGATTCCTCTTATTGAAGCTGTTTCTTCCGCCTTATCAATGAAGTCTTCTACACTGGTTAAACCGTTAAATTTTAGTTTCCAGGGAGTTAGGTCATAGGTTTTGTTAGATTCCTCCGCGACTGGGATTGTGTCCTTTTGCTCCTGGGTGATGATTTTTATTTCAACAGGGTTTGATAAATTGAAAGGGAGGGTCTTGATGTATCTTTTGTTGAAAAGCTGTGCGTATTTTATTAGAGCTTTCTTAGTTTTGTTTTGTGGAGACAGGTTTCTGTCGCGCAATGCTTGAAGAATTGTGTTCTTGTTTGATTGGTGAATGTTGGCGATGATACCCAAGGCAGGTGTGGATTCCATTTTGAAAATTAAAATTTAAAAAAAGGAGAGAAAAAAAAATTTTTAGACTTAGAAAAAAAAGTTGAGAACCTCTGATTTTTCTAAGTGTTTGAAATTTAACAAAAATTGGCCAGGGATTTGTTTAGGGGGAAGATATTTTAAATTTCACTATTCACTTTTGTAACTTTTACTTAAAACTTGAAAAAATTGCCAAGATTCTAGTTTAGAAAATGGTAATTTTCAAAAATCACTTTACACTTGTTGAAATTTGAGGTTAATTGACACTAGGCCCGTAATTAGATTTAGGGAACCGGTAATTGACAATCACTTCCTTGATTATTGATTTTTTTTTAAGAGAGAAACTCGAAAAGGGATAAAAATTCGTCATTAATTTATTTTTGAAGTTTATTTTTCTGAAACACTGGCGTAGTATTTTTAATTATAAATTTAAAGTACCACTTGATTTAATTGTCTTTGGCTTATTTTTTATTATTATTATAGTCACTGTCAGAGGGTTTTTATTCACTTAATAAGGTATCAATACAATATGTAAACACAATGTTACATATTTGCGAGAATTATTTGAGGAAATTTAAGTAGGTAATCCTTGTTGTAAATTAGTTGTACCTGTTGTTTACTGGACAAAAGGACTTAAAGATGTGTTTGAGATCTTATTTATTGAAAATTACTTAATTGTTGAAAAGCCGATTGCAACGTAAGGGACGGCGCGAGTTGTTTGTTTATGGAGCTGTCAAAAAAAAATCAGCTGACTTGATCTAGGCAACTTGAGAGAGACAAAAGGGACTGTAAAGTTGCCTATTCTGTTAATTTGCAAGTCGGTATAGATTCAATTTTGCCAACTTGACAATGCTACGACGCGCTGCGTCTGGAGATTGTTCAAGCGAACTTCAGACGAGTTTGGTTGAGAAAAAGAATTCGGTCGAATGTTCCAGAATTCTGCCGCGCTTTGTCGAACGTTCCCGATGCGATCGTCGCGTCACGTGACATGAAATGTTCTAGAATGTATTGGCGCGTTTTTTTAACGGTTTCAGTCGAGCGTCTCGAAATTGTTTCTAGAAAAATCTGGCGCGTTTTTAACGGGTTTTTTTGAACATGTTTAGAGATGATTCCAGAAAAAATTGCTGTGGGAACAATTTACAGGGAGAAGATACAATACAATAAGAGACATTTATACCAATTCTGAAAGCATCCTATGAGCAGGAACTATGTTTGCAACGAGAATAATTGCGGCAAGTTCAATGTATGGAGTCTGTTTCCAATTCCCAAAGAAAGCACCGACGTTGGGAAGCCAGTGTTAACTTACGGATTTGTGCGGGGAAAGCGGGAATGCGGGAGAAGGTAAGGAGGAAGGTTGGGAAGGTGAATCTGCGGGAGACAGTGTGTGTGTGTGTGTGTGTGTGCCCTGAGAGGGGTTTTCTTCCAGGGAGCTCAGCTCGGGACCTACGACTAGCTCACAATCGGCAGGCCTCAGAGCTCTTCTTCAGGATCGTGAATCGACAGTCAGTCTTATAATTGGGGATTGTGACTCGAGACTTTATTAATTAAAACTCTCAGATGCTTTCAGTAATCAGTGGTTTACTCGGTATAAAAAAGGGCACAGACATAGTAAGATTACACAAAGGGATCATGCTAACCTAAATGTTACAAAAATGTTACGGGTAATCTAAGATTCTCTCTCTGAAATAACTCTACGAACGGCATTGTTAAATGTGGCTCGAAATGGAATTACAACACAATGTAAAGGGGATAATCAAGATACAGCTCACGGTTGGGAATGATGGTTGTCGGTCGTGCGTCCGGGTAATATTCCATCGCCAAGTCCATGATGGATGGTGCACCTCGGAGAGGATGTTGACAAGCCCGGGTCCACAGAGAAAGTGAAGCGTTGCGAGCCCGCGGCCGTACCCGGGACCGCGTATGAGTAATGTTTATTTTTGACGCTAGGGGTGCTAACTTAACGAGTGGCTAGTAATTTATAGGGTATATGCGTTATGTAACAGTATAAAAGAAGTAAGTGGATAATATGTAAGTAGGTCGTTACATCACAATGGGAAACGAGTTTATAATGATTGGTATAACATTGTAAAACATTAACAGTTGTAAAGCGTGTTTAAAATACAGCAAACCTTTATTTGGGTGTTTTCCAGAAAATAACATAGTAAATACAGCGATGAAAAAGTGAACAAGAAAAAAACTTTATAAATACATTCAAATAAACTGATTTTTAGTTTGGACACTGTTGTAACAATGAACATCAATAATCGAACAATACTTATTACCAAGTCTGTGAAGTGGTGAATTTTCCATATACAGGTATTTCCATATGTAGTTATCAACATCATGAACATTACGCAATATTCACATTTTTATTTCCTTTATTGGTAATATGAATAACATATATTTATTGGGAAGGTGAAAGCAATCGAACCTTGATGAAACAGTTATTTTGATAATCCGTTCGTGAATGCAGAACCCTGTTGAAATATGCTTTTCCACAGGTTTCCAGAAACCGTATTTAACGTATCGCCTGACTAACTTTCTACGCTAATGCTAAGACAAATTTTCTGAGTAAATTCTATCCCAACCGGTTAGACATATTAAATATTAAACAATATCCACTTTCAGCTTCCTTTTACACCTGCTTAGTTAGTGGATTTATTGTGTTTTACAGTTCTAACGCTGCATAGGCTCTCTCACTCCTTTTTATTTCCACCATCAGTTTTCTTCTCGCCTCATTACGGGTACTATTTATTTATTTATTCATAAATTTAATTATGAAAACAAAAACATTAGCCACCCATCTCACTAGGATAATCCTGTGTTGAGATGAGCGGCTTTACAATTTAATAATAATCAGTAAATTTCAATAAGCAAACAATAATAAATGAATAAAAATTAGTAAATATTAATAAGTAGATAATAGTAAATAAATAATAAAGATCATAAAATAATAATAGTAAGTAAATAATGATCAGTTAATAGTAATAAGTATATAATAATATACATTAAATATTAAGTAAATATTAATAAGTAAATAGTATTAACTACATAATAATAAAAATAGGTAAATAATAATAATTAAATAAAATTATGTAAATAGTAATAAGTACATAATTATAAAAATAAAAATATGCAAATAGTAGTATGTAAATAATAATATGTAAATAAAAATATGCAAATACTAGTATGTAAATAAAAATTTGTGGGTAAAAAAAAATGATGAGTAAATAGTAATAAGCAGTAATAAGTAAGTAATCATACGTAAATAATAATGATAATATCGAGCATACATAGTTTCAACACTGATTACAACATAAGGGATAACATGGATAAAGCGAAATCACCATTCTGAGCTAACATAGACTTTTTGACCATTTTTTTAAATAAATTTAGTGTATCTATAGTTTTTATTTTGTCACTAAGCCTATTATATAACTAAGGAGCTTTACAAGAAAATCTCCTCTGTCCAAATGATGTTCTGTTATTTGCCGGCTGATACATGAGAGAAGAACCCATTCTAGTATTATGCACTTGGTGTGACCTTATAGCAGTATCAATATAGTTAAAAAAAAAAAACAGAGAGCCTGTATTATAAACAATTGCTTTACTGTCATAATTTTACTTTCACTGTATAATAAGTGTAATGGATATAAAAAAAAACATTTTTTGTACATTATTTTGAAAATAAATATTTGAGCAACATTTAAGGACTATAGGGTAGACTATTGTTTTATTCGATTAAATTTTCAGCAACGTACATCATTAATCGTGGTCAGACTTTAAAATTCCATTTCCATCTACGTCTTCGAAATCTATAAATGAGTCCTCATCTTCCATTAATTTTTTAAACCATGAGGTTTAAATTGAATATGCCCCATCTCCAAATACACCATGCTAAAATATTTTTTTTTACATAAACTCCACACAGGAGATCCTGAACAAAATAATTTCCCTCGTGGTCTATGTCATCTTTGAGGATGCTATATGGAGGGTCTTTTTTTAGGAGGGAAGAAACAATCGTTCCATAGTCGGGCTGTTGAACGTGTGGTCGTAGAAACGACCCGTTTTCATGTGATAAATGACAACAGTGTACAAATGTTGAGCGCGTATTTGGCGTATTTCCCGACTATGTACCGGTGCTGAAGGGATCAATGACGCTAGTTCCTCAGAGCATCTTCCATTGAAATACCGGCAGAACAAGGACAGCATTCCACCTGACGGCTGTGCTCTAAAGATTGCAATCTGTTGTTAAGATAGGGGAATCTATCAAACGGATTTATTTTGATAGTAAAATAAAATTTAAAGAAAACAGTGGAACATATGTATTTTTTTCAAACCTTAAATTTGTTTAAAGACAGAATAACATTGAAAGTACAGTAGAATTTTTTGAGATTCTTGCGTGTGTAGTAGTGTACCTCCTGTATCGTAGGACTTCTGCGGGTAAGGGAGGGATTGCAGACCGGTGTTTCAAACGGTTTCGAACCAATTTGAACCACTATCGGTGTTCACTAGCACATAAGCAAGAATCTCTTTAAAATGATTTCCATGTACATACACTTAATTTATAGGAATTTTTATCAAGTAAAAGCATCTAGCAAATATTATGAATTGTGTAAAAACTGTAAAAGTTCATATTGCTCGTATTATTAACTCGAAAATCACCAAGCGTAATAAGAGTCAATTTTGAAAAATATGTAATAGGAAATACCGTATATTTGTGACAAGACCTCCACCTCTTCACATTTCCCATAAATTTAGATAGTAACATACAGTAGCGCCTCGAGTCGGCACTTGTGGAATTGGATTTTTTCCACACATTATAATAGATTCTCTGTGAAATATGTTCTAAATAAATTAGAATCGAAAATTTAAAAATAAATATTTGTTACGTTACATATGATATTACTCATTTTTTTCCGAATAAATGAAAAAAATGTATATTAAAGCGGTTTGTACTAACAGTTATAAGCCTCGGCACTCGTGCTCGGTCCGTTTTTTTTTTTAAATTTTTTATATGAAAACCGCACAAGAGTCCCAACTGCTCCCAATCGTCTGGAGCCAGTGAGACTATGGCATTCCCAATTGGGGAATGTTGTGAGGCTGAAGGTATTGGGGAGGGGAAGGAGAAGGGAAGAGGAAGTTGGGGAATACCTGGGTATTCAGATCTGGTCACCAAACACGGCTAAAAAGCCATTTCAACCAACGTTTAATTTCTGAATGGTGGTCTTTCACCAGGGCGATACTGAGAGTATCTTCCACTCTGGAACGTGCGCAAATATAATATATATTATTTTATTATGAATTAATTGTGAAATAACACAAATTTATTAAATAAAATTTACTTGCGCACGCCGGGATTTGAACCCGCCACCTTTCGTAGTCGAGAGCCTTATCCCTCGACCATGAACGCCGTGAAATATGATGGTTTAGAAAGAAAATAAAATTAATTATTACTTATTTATAAAATTGTGATAAATTGTCTTTAATTTCTTTTTTTTAAACTACTTTTGGCATAACATATCACAATTCTTATTATTATTTTTTATTCATACGTATATGCTTTAATGAAGACAGTTAAATATTTATATCTATTTAAAGTATATATAAATAATATAAAATATATGACAAGAATTGTGATAACTTGAACCAAAAGAAGCCTAAATATAAGAAAATTTATCACCATTTATAATATTGACTGATGAAGGGCTAGGAGTTTAACTATCAGTACATACCTGATGGCCTCTTTACTATTTTTTTTTCATTTATATGCAAAAAAGAAATGAAATCGTATGTTGGTACCATTATTTTTTTGAATTTTCGATTTCTGTAATCTATTAAGACTATATTTAAAAGAAAATCTATTAAAATGAAGAAAAAAAAATAATTCATGCATGTAGCATGTTGCCATGAAATGTCAGGAGCTGGAGGTATCGTCGTTTTACAGTATTTGGTAATAGTAATTCATAATCCAAGTTTTATAACGTGGTTAGACAATATTGGGAGTGAAGTGGTTTAATTTATTTTAAAGAAGTACTTTAAGAATATATACCTATTGCCTAAATTACACAACATGATAAATATTATCATTTTTTTTTAAATAATTACGTCCAAGTGTAGTATAGTACTTTTACCTTGTTAAATTTTCACCTCCTACGCGAGAAGCGATCTGGAGCTGGGGTGGTCGACCCCATTCCAAACTGCCTACGACTGATGCCAGCGGAAAACTGAAGATCGTTCGCTCCGCTAACAGAAACTTTAGTAGGTCGGTGGAAGATCTAGGGGAAATAAAACTTTGACGATCTCCGTTGGTGAGTAGTTAGATCCTTGGCTCTGAGCCCTTACTTTCAAAACCCGGCTTGAACAAACAAACAAAAAACACATAAGGTCTTCACATACACAAATTTTATTTAATGGAGCATTTTGCACCTCTCTTCGGGAGGGAATATTCTCTGTGTATCCCCCTGTTGAGAGATCACCATTTTATAAACGAATCCTTGCTTGAAATGGCTTTATCTTTGTTTAGATCTCTGATCGAACCGTCAAGTACATCTCAACCCTAAACTTGCTCTTCTCTTTTCCCTTCCTCGGGTAAATAAAAAATAGGTACAATAATTTATTTTTTTCTCATATCGATTTTTTTTATTTTTAAATCGAGCACCATTGTACGGTTCCATGATAAATCAACAGACGTATGAATCGGCACACTTTTTAAAAGTGATAAAAAGGAATTAAAAGTATGAAAAAAAATCAAAAAATTAAAAATAATACTTGGTTAGGTTGGGTTAGATTAGGTTTCGTTGCTAGATTTTTTTATACTTTTAATGACTCATACGCGTGTTAATTTATCCGGTCACTCATTTGGACTTCTGTTGAGAAACCACCATTTAGAAACGGGAATTCGCTTGAAATAGCTGTGTGTTTAGTTCCAAAACGCCAAGCACTTTCAAACTCGTCCTTCTCCTTTCCCTGCCTCACATTTAGCTTTAGGACATTCTCCAATGTGGGAATGCCATATGTAGGTACACTATCACCGCACAGTTTGTGATATCATATATATATATTCATAAGTACCTACCTATATTTTTATAATTCACATTTTATGACATATTAAAAATATAATACCTATATTAATTTGCTACACGCTTGGTTACCCGTGGCATTTTGGTCAAAAGCCAACACTTTTATCCTCGCTTTTACCGCTCTGCTATAGAGTGTGTCTTTTTATGCTTGTTGTAAATTTAATTTTTAATATCATTTAGTAATTTTCCCCCATGAGTCATGTTCAATTGTTATACAGTACCTCCCCGATTATCAAATCCATAATGCTGCAATCATTCTCTTGACAGATGCATCCAAATGGACTGCTCCCATCCCGTCAGTTCATGTTATGCCATAGTTACAATTACGGAACTCATAAATCAATTGCAAACAGAGAGATATAACATCGCGAAGTTTGCCTGGAATTAATAATAAATTTATTACAAATATTTTGTCGAAAAAGATTAAAAAAAAAAACGAGATTATTTTTTCAGTAAATATGGATTTTATTATTTAAAAAAAAAGCTAACTAAACTAAGAACCTAAAACCTGTTTTGTATATGATATAATATATTAATTAGATATAAAAGGTTTTTAGGTTCTTAGTTTGGGTTTCTTTCCTAAGTAAAAAACAAAACAAAAAAGTAACCTAAAAGTCATACAAATACTTGAAACTGAATTAATTAAAACCTGTGAGTTTGTTTCTCCGGTGACTGAAATAGTTGTTCCTCGTTGTAATTAAATTAATTAAAAGTGTTTTTTATTATTATTGTCCGTTTTAAGAAATAACTGCTTATATGCATGTTTAATATTTTTTTCTAATAAAACCACATAAATTTGTTTTAAATCACTACAATTTAATATTATTATTAACCGTTTTCGGAAGTACCCTTCCTTCATCAGGACTATATTACGACTAAATTAAGATACAAAATAATGACAGACATACATGAATATTTAGGTGTTGGGTGAGAGGCGAACAAGAGGGAAGGGGTAATTAGGAGTTTTTCAGGAGGAACCAAGCGGTTCATTTGAGAAATATTTTGAATAGGATTATAAGAAAATTTTACTTGGTTATTCAATATACCAGAATAGATATGTATATCTGTCATTATTTTGTGAATTAAATTAATTTTAATATAGTGCTGACGAAGGAAGGGTACTTCCGAAACCGGTCAATCATTATATTAAATTTAAGCAGTTTAAAACAAATAAATGTGTGCGTTTATATTATAATTATGGCAAGCGACAAAGTAAATGTTTTTTTACGTATTTTTCATTTAAGCATTTGCTCCAATTACAAAAACTCCCAGAAAATGCGGCTTCGCACGGAATTTTCGACAACGAATAAAATTAATCGACTGACATAATTTATATTTCATCGATGCTTGACTGACTACGGACAAATCGTCGAGTTACTAGCAGAAGTAGGTAACTACATGTTGGTGTTTCTGAGATATTGGAATTTCAAGTAAAGTCTTAGCTTGTTCTCTTTTGATCTCAAGAGCACTTTCGACCGTGAAAAAAGAGTATTTCTTCTTAAAATATCGATTACAAGTTTTTACCAAGCAAAGATTTTACCCACATGATGACAAATATCAAATAACATCATTTTACAAAATTTTGGTGTTACCAACTTCTGCTAGTAACCTGACGAAATACTGTATTTTTAATTGAAAATATTATATTTTTAAAGAGTTAATAACGGCAGAAAGTTTATGAGATCTCAAAGTGAACTTGCAAAAAATGTATAGCTATGACGTCACTAAATACAATTCACAACCAAATATCAGAAACTGATACTGCCGCGCCAATGATATCTATGGCCGCGGCCGTCATTTTATGAACCATAACGTCACACGCTTATCGACAGGCTCGGCACTATTCTATATTTTCCAAAATTTAAAAGGACTGTCCTCAGCATGCTTCAATTAATATGACACAATTGTAAATGACATAAAAATCCGATTTAGGAGACAACCTCGTTATGTTTAATTTATTACCCGAAAATTATACATGTATTGAAGAATATGAAGTTTTGGATGCGCCACTGCCTCATGATAATAATAACCGGTCTTAGTAGTTTCATGTTTAATTTCATCCTCCTGAGAAGTTAATTGCTGGTTTCTATTAAGCCATCCACTATCATCTCAGCATCCGTTATGGAAACTTTGCAATGTGCAGCTTTCCATCAGTATATGATAAATATGACATAGTACAGTATATAGTATACGCTGTATAGCCACTGCCAGTGGCGTTCAACTATGAAAAAACTTTTTGTGTTTATTATTTTCCCATTTAAAATAGTAAATTAATAGTTTTTTAACAACCAAATATAAAATCGTTGAGCACATGGAAATGTGGTATTTTATTTTAGTTTTTATCGATTACAAAATTAAAAAAATATATTAAATGAAATATAATAATATTGTTATTAAGTTCTACAAGAAAGTAAGTTTTGTATTATTGTGACAGCTGTTTCGGCGTTCAAGGGCATTTTCAAACTGAGACGACTTATTAATATGATTGTATTTACCCCCACTCAATTTCAATTTCAATTTCAATTTATTACCTGTGAAACCGACTTACTGAGAAAATAATTGTGATTATAGATTCTCTATTCTGTGGATTACTTTGAAATCTGTTTTTCCCGCATCAAATGGCATATGTTTTCTTAATTGTTTTATAATGTTGTGACTGCTATTGACTTATTTAAATGTGTTGTATTATTTTGATCTTGTGAATATACTGAGAAGTGTTTTTCAAAGCTCTACGACTCGTGGTGGAATGAAGCGAACTGGAAATAGTTGCGTTCACCAAAAAACTTCAGTCGGGCAGTTTTACCGCTACATTAAAAAAACGTTGACGGTATTAATACCGGGATACGAATACTGAAAACAACTTCAACGCACTACTCAAACAAGGACACAGACATTTTTACATATTTTATTTGTCAACATGCTTCAACGAAGCAGCTGTACGAGTATAAGGTAGAATGGCTTGTAACAAAATTGTATAGGAGGAACTCATAGAAATGAGAGGCCGATTTGATTCAGTGTCCTTGCCTGCTTTGAGGTGGTTTTGAGTGAACGCAGAAATAGAGAGGTTTAGCACATCGCGCCTTCTTCTCATAAATCATTCAGACGGCCGGTTGCCGCTCGTGATGTATATGGGGAGAAAAATCCATTTAAAAACCTATCATTTTATAATATTCAAATCGAATGCATGAAATTCAAAAATGTTAAAGAAATTTGTTTTTGAGCAACAAATACGACAAACGGTGAGCTCTTGTGTTCAACTATTTTAATACTTAGATTTGACTGTCTGAAATGACCAAGTAAAGCGACTGTTTTCAGTTCATGACGTCATTTTCATTATGATAAAAAAAAAAAATTTTAATTTAAAAAAAATTGTTTGCTCCATATATCAAAAGTTGTATCAAACGGATGCATACGAATCAATTCAAACAGAGAAAAATAATAATATTTTCCAGTTGAATGACCTCTGCGTACACAAAGGCCTATATCTTGAAGTAAACAAAAACAACACGTACCGGTTGAATGACCTCTAAGTAAGCACCTGCTCATGTCCCGAAGTAAAATCATCATAAGAACAAAGTGTGAATCCAGTTCAAATACCTGCCCAAATCCATTAAAACAACACGTACCAGTTGAATGAACTATGCGTAAACACCATATTTGAAACAAATAAGATCGTCATAACAAAAACAAGTGCAAGTTGAATCCTGCGTAAACACCTCTTAGTATACCCAACGTTCGGCCTATAAAAACCCATACCCCGCGGTACGTTATCATCATTCCTGCCAGCGGCCCTGATCGAGCAACACCTCCGCCGAGATGCTGCTTCACCTTGACCACCATCATTTATCTCCATTTGAATGCCATCCCCGGATATGCCGCAACCTGAGCCCGACAGCCACCCAGCCTACTTACCTGATACGCAGCAAACCGCGGCCAGCAACAGCTGACGTCACCCCCAAGCGACCGGTCCGGCCTTGAAAGCCGGCCCCGGATATGCCCGAGTTCGAATGTAGTTGGTTAGACATCTCCATTGGGAAACTACCAAACACCTTTCTCAAGAGGATCCACAAATCACAATACTCGTGCATCCCTGTGTGCCGGTGACTAAATAATTACACTATTTTTCTCGTGCAAGCTTATACGTCTCGTACAAAAGTATTTTAGCAAAAACGGTGTTCAAATAGGCTGGTTCCAGTAAATTTGTAGATGTGAAGATTTAACATTTGTGGATTTAATTCATTTTCTACGATAATTCTCCGCTACCGCACACCGCACCTATATAACTTTCAAGTGCCTTGGAGAATGTTTGATAATAGGGGGAAAAAGGATAATGGCGAATACCTATGGGAAAAACATAAAAAATTAAGAAAAAGTCTTATACATTATTTATTTTAATATCATACCAAATGTCAGTATCTTCTTTTTGAAACAAAACAACACATTTTAATAAATTCTTCAATGATACAGAAAATTTTTTGAAAAACAATATGTTTGCCGTTCGAAATTACCCGAAGCACATGGGCTAATGGCGAACATCAACGTATTCTCCAAAAAACACGACCACACTAATAAAAAATCCTAGCCACAAACTTTGATTTCGTTTCACACTATATGAATATGTAAGTAAGTCATCGTTACATGTGTAAAACATAACAACACTATAGTATGATAAGAACAGAAATAAGACTATTTAAGAAAGTTGGCGATATTACATCTTTTTGAATGAAAACATATAACGGTTCTTACGACATGCCCAACTTTCCTCTACGAAATACAGTTACGAGCGAAGCTGTTTTGGCATGACCAGCTTGGTATTCGGGGGCATCGGAATCTTCTAGAATTCGATCGTCCGCAGTTTCCCATTACCCCACTGTCCCCTACTTAGATGTATAATCATGTAAGGAGACTACGATTTAATCGAATATTTCCAAAATGCAATGACATTTCCATAATTCGCTACGGATCTTCAAAATATCCATGTCTGTCTAAAAATCGAGAAATTGCTACATTTTTTACTGGGAAATAAATTAGGAACTTGAAGGTAACACAAGGTTGTACCTTTTAGTAACACATAAAAATAACTTTCGGACTTATCTGTGTAATATAATAATGTCTTTATCGAATTATTTTCTACAATAATAACTCAACACGAGTATAATATATTTTAATCCCCCCCCCCCTCTTCCCCTTCTAATCCTTTCCTAAAATCTACAATATATGTAAGTCTATATTTGTAATTTACTTTTATATAAACCCTAAAGAGTTGAGCTTTGCTCACGACATACATCGGTTTTATTACAACAATAAAGTGGTTAAAACAAAGTATTTATTTTAATTAAAATGGTTCCACAAAATAAGCCTGTAATTCAATAAAATAATTAGTTAATTATTATTGGAGGTTTTACATAACACGCGTCACTAGGCAAGTCTGTGCTGATGTATTAATTTTAATAATTCGTTTGCGTGGTAAAAATATACATGGTTGTTCTTTGGTAGTGTGGGGAGTAATAATTATTATATCTAGATCGTTGCTATGAGACTGGATTTGGATAGTGCATTATGTGTGTTTCATCAGGAAAATTGAGTTTAGGTGAGCGCACCAGTAAAAGTCCTATCGTTACTTTTTATTATTTTTTTTTTGCATTGTGTTTGAAAAAGTCTCGTGTGTTATCGTTAACAATCTATGCAATAAACAACTTCCGTGTACAACTAGAGTATGGGTGTTTGCATGTAAACATTTGCAATACCACGATGAACGGGAACAATGTGTACTAACTTCAACATAGTTGAAGCTCCGCGCTTTGTTCGGAATAATGTTTAATCGGAATTGTAAATTGCAAATTCAACTCATCCGTAGCTGAAACAATTTTCAGTGAATAATTCCGCGCATCTGGAGCACTGGTTAAAGGCACGAGCTCGCGTATTCGTTCGTTTCATTTAAAGCTTTGACAGGGAGAATTTAAAGCAAAAGTATTCCCGATGCAACACAATAATTCGCTGATTGTTGCAGCAATATTATCTTTTGACCAATTCTTGTCCGTCATTACCATGTTTGAAAGTTTGAACAAAGCCAATTTTGAAAAAAAAACTGGTGTTCCTAAATTAAATGAGACCTTTAGATTATTGACGGCCTCCATAGTCGAGGGGTAAGGCTCTCGACTACGAATCCGAAGGTCGCGGGTTCAAATCCCGGCGTGCGCAAGTAAATTTTATTTAATTAATTTAAAAATATATATAGTATATTTGCGCACGTTCCAGAGTGGAAGATACTCTCAGTATCGCCATGGTGAAAGACCACCATTCAGAATTGAAACGTTGCTTGAAATGGCTTTTAGCCGTGTTGGTGACCAGATCTGAATAGGCAGGTATTTCCCTACCTCCCTTTTCCCCTTCTCCTTCCACTCCCAATACCTTCAGCTTCACAACATTCCCCAATTGGGAATGCCATAGTCTCACTGGCTCCGGAAGGTTGGGAGCAGTTGAGACTCTTGTGCGGTATTCATATTTTTAAAAAATAAATAAAAAAAATTAGGTCCCAGAAAGCCAAAGTAATTTTGATATTTGAAAAAGGTTGATCCAGATTTATCAAAAAGGAACTCCGTTAAAAAATATTGTGGTCTTAAAAATACATATTCATATAAGTCAGCAAACGCTGAATCTGAGTATACGAGTGTATGCGTAGAATTTATGAATTGTTATTTTAACATTCAATAAAAAACAATCTCATCAAAACACTTCGTTTTGTTGGTACCATTCTCGACATCTGACATCACGGATCTTCTGGTTTTGGATTTGTATGGAAAAAAAATTGTCGGTTTTGTTTTGTATTTTATATTTGTATTTTTATTAGTTGTGGCAAAATTTAAACTTAAGTTGGATGACTTTAAGCTCTATAATTGTTGTTCAATGTTAATTATTTCAATTTATCGAAGAAAGAAATCACTTTGTGGCTTGACATTGTAATTTAAATGTAAGAATTTTTTGTTTAAAACAACTTTATTTTATTTATATCAATGCATTATCGACCGGTTTCGGTTGAACTCAACCTTTATCAGGAACGTATACATTAAAACTAAATTAACATAAAGAGATATATCATAATAAAAATAGTGAAAGTGGAGGAAAGAGACAGTATACCAGAATAGAACAGGACAGAGCATCAGAGGGTGGGTGGTAGAGGGGTAGGTTGAGGGGTGGGTAGAGGGGTATGGGAAGGGGAGGGGGATGAAGGGAACATCCTTAAAATCGGACTTTGGGTTAAATCTAATTGTTTATTTAAAATATGGGAATTATTATTTTTAAAATGATGTTGATGTTTCTGATGCTTTTAAGTTATTAAGGCGCAAACCTATTCCATTTTTATGTATTACTTGTACTCCTGTATTTTTATAAAAAGTATGGTTAGTATTAATTAAGTGTTCGGCAAATTTTAAAAACCTATGCTTGTTAAACATCTAATGTGTTCTTTTACTCTAATGTTGACGTTTCTCGCGGCTTTAGCTAAAAAATATTAACAAATACTGGTATTTAAGTTAGAACATCAATTTTGATTTTAAAAATTTAAATGAACTGGAATTCCTAATTTCTCTCCATATACGAAAAAAATTATCTTAATTCGGGTTCACACACACGGACAAATGCCCACGATACGCTTCTATCCACGGATACCCCATAGAAAACTATCATCTCTATAAATAAATAAAAATTTCTAATAAAACTGTGTTCATCTGAAGCGACCTGCCAGGTAAGTATGTTTTTTCTCTATTTGTTTGTACATAATTAATTAAGAAATACTTGTACATCACCCTTGAGGTGATTTTTCACAAAAACGGCGCTATACAAATCATCCAATTATTATTATTATTATTATTAAGTGTGGTCTGTTCAAATTTAAAAGGAAACTGTCGGTTCACAAGTACCAAGATGTATTTAAGACCTTTCGACTCCCAGGACTCGTTTGCACCCGAAGAAAGAGAAACATTACCCTACTTCGGTCACACCAGACACGCCCAGAACTCGTTGCAAAATACCAGTGGCGTGCAGTCCATAATGGCTAAAAATAAACTATAAAATAAAATAACGTCCATAAACTTCTTAACGTTTTTTTATGTCGCAATCGTTCTACGTTGATCAATTGTATGTATATGACAAATTTATACTTTTAATTACATCCTGATTTATAGCAATATATGTGACTTTTCCAATATAGTATTTTGGTGGAATGGGTACATAAAGCAATACTGCTTGTACTAGATACTGTGAAATAATAAGACTGCACTGCTAGTAAATTTTGCACGTTTATAAAATGTTGGTTTCGAAATTAGGGACATAATGTTACTAAACGTTTTACCCTCTTTATAAATTGTATTTGAATATTTTGATTTTCGAACAGAAATTCCATCAAAAACTACACACAGCCTACTTTAGGTCACAAAGCAATGCACGCCACTGCAAAATACCAAAAAGGAAACATATCACCACGTTTGCAACAGAACACCACCGCTTTTGGTAAAAAATTACAAATCTTTTCATAAAAATAACACGAATTTACCAAAAATGACGTGAATTTTGAGGTCCCTAGATATTAATAATGAGTTGTCCCACAATTATATCAAGTCAAAGCCTTCCGCCGGGTTTGTTCACTCTATTCGGTCAGTCATAGTCCCTTTTTGACACACTTTCTACGGGTGTGAACGTGAAATGCGTCTTAGCACATGAAGCACTGAACACTGAACATGTTCATACCCGTTTCGGTTAAATTACAGCACCGTGTGACTGGCGCTATCTGACCGACCTAACGCCAGCAGCCTAGGGTGGCCAAATAAACGTATCATTTCAGAAACACATTCATTTTCATTATCATGAACCTGCTGTATGATTGTATCGTGTAAATAAATATCAAAAGAATCATAAATTCGTTGGAAGAAAAAACTAACAAAGCATTAAATGGCCCTCCATATTAGTATGAAATCTTATATACAGTAGGAGCTACAAAACGCAGCAATAGAAAATACAGCTTTTGTTCTTTCATATAAATACCGAGGAAAATAATTTCCCTCGCGTCATCTTTGGGGATGCAGTACGGAGGGTCTTTTTAAGGAAGGGGGTATACGAACTTCTGGGAAATAAAGGGTATGAGGGGTGACGGACGTATTAATCCATTCCTCCCACTGAAGTGTAAGGCAATGTATCGCGATGAGTCGAGAGAGTCAATCAACCTCTCTCGATCAGGTCCGCGCGCGCATTTGGTGGGCAGACGCATCCGTTGCCAAGACCTGGACAAATCTCATCCCATGAACCCGGGCACCCCTTCTAAGTCACTAAACGTAGCGAACCACTTGGGATGACTTATGGCGGAGGTGTTGGTTATCCAATGAATGGTTCCCGGGGCAATGGCGCCCATGCCCGCCCCCCAATTATATAAATTCGCCAACATACTTCTCTACCAGTGGCATGCATTGCTCTATGACCAAAGGTAGGAAATGTGTAGTTTTTAATGGATTATTCTCTGCAAACTGTGGCATTTTTTTTTCAAAACTTAGATGAAAATATTTTAATTACAGGATATTAGTACAGGCAATTGAAATTCGGCGGTGTATTAGTTAGTAGTGAAGAGGATATGCGGAGGAGTGGCTTCGCGGAATATATCCCGCAAAAAAACTAGATTTTAGGTGTAGAATTCAGGTGCATTGCCGTAAATCAGGTTGCAACTAAATAGTACAAATTTGTTAACGAGACACAATTTATCAATTCAGAACGATTGTGACTTTTTTAAGGTAGACACAGCTTTTCAGCCTTTATGAACTGCACGCTCTGATCTATACTGATACATACGAGTATAATCAACGTCGTAATTCAGTTGGCTTACCAAAGTAGCCAAGAAATATTAAGATGTTCATTATAAGGTACTACCTGAAGTACCCGGTGTTGCCCGGGGTTGTGAATAGTTTAGGGTAAAGTTTTGAAGCTGTGTTATCTCTAACCCTACCCCTACCTCTACCCCTACCCCTACCCCTACCCCTACCCCTACCCCTACCCCTACCCCTACCCATACCCCTACCACTACCCCTACCCCTACCCCTACCCTTACTCCTTCCCCTTCCCCTACATCTACTCCTATCCCTTCCCTTACCCGTCACTCTTCCCTTACCCCTACTCCTACCCCTACCCAGTAATATTCCTTTTATTTTTTAAGTAATACCAAAATAGTAATTCACAAGTACCAAAATTCTCGTATATTGGGTAGAAAAGGGGGATGGGGTAGTTTTTCAAAATCTCATTAAGATGTTATCCTCTTTATCCTATCTTTATCCTCTGTATCATCTTGTTTTGGTGGTCAAGTTTGCAAAATTTCATTAATCTCGTAATAAAGCTGTAAATTTGTTTAAAAACAGATTTAGGTAATATATAATGGAAATAAAAAAATGCAAATTAACCGAAAAATGTGTTCATGTTGAATTAGTTTGCTGCATTTTCGATTTTTTGTGATTTATAGCAAATATCTTCGGTTGAATCTCTGAATTCATAACCCTTATCAATAATTTGCTTGCTAGTATGAAAGGTCGTTAACTCCGTGAAAAAAAAAATATAAAAGAAAACGTTTTTTACATTTTCGTTTTAATGAACAGTAATTACTGAAATTCTTTGGCATAATTATACAGTTCGTTAAAATAACCGCTCGCTCTCACCACGTTTTTATCTTAAGTCAGTTTAACTATTCCGTTATCTCCCAATACCCTTAGAGGGGGTGGGGACCCTACCACCCCTCACTAATGATGATCATGTGGCGTTTGCTACCCCTAATGCCTCAATGGGTTTACCAGTTACTAAAATGCTCCATTTTTTTTCTAAATGCCGGTTTTTGAACAGTTTTAAAAGTGTTCATTTTGAAACATCGTTAATCTAATTCTTAACTTGCGGTTTTCCATTAACACATCTAAATAAAATACAACTCTGAAATCAGTACAAGAATAAATATAAATAAATAGTTAACCGAATTTAGAGCACATTTTTGTGGATAATTTTGTATGTTTGCTAGAAAATAAATGTTTATTTTTGAGTTCTAATGAATATAGCATAATATTTCATCGTATTTTCCACGTGAACAATCTAAATAATGTACTACCATGTCAGATTGAATGGTTAACCAAAATGAACATCATAGGCTAAAGCTGTATAATTCCTATGTACGTCTAAATTTAAAATAGTGTATTTTTTATAAAACCCACGTTTTGTCAATTTTTATTCTAGGTACCAGAAAATCATTTCAATGATCGCACGTTTAAATGCAAGTGTGCACCCCGATACTATCGCGAGCAAACGTCAAACTGGTTCGACCTAGTTTGGAATGATAATATTTGGATTCTGGGTGCGTAGCAGTAGTAAATAAATAGTTATCGATACGTCAAGCCTTAAAAAGGTAAATAATTATTTTTTTCTATTCCATCCAGTATACAATGAAGAATCTCTTTACTCTGATTTACCTGCACTAGTATTTTAATTCCGCCAGTAAATGTTAAAATAGCTACTTTCTTACCATTAAAAAAAAACAACCGTTTCCTTATACCTGTATATTTTAAAACAGTTTTTTGTATTTCTTTAACATTTACTACCTAACATTTTGTGTTGAAAAGTTCACTTCATAATGTAATTTTAAAAATTCTAACAACATCAGTCTGTACTTGTATAATTTAAGTTAAAACCCTAGTTAACGACATGGACTGGACGTGTCGAAACCGGTACCAAATTATTGAGGAAAAAAGTAATTAGGTGTTGTTAGAATTATTAAAAAAAAGTAGTTAGATATTGTTAGAATTATTAAAAAAAGTAATAAGATGTTGTTAGAATTATTATTTAATATTATTTATTATTATTTAATTATTTTAATAAAAGTAATTAGATATTGTTAGAATTATTAAAAAAAAAGTAATTAGATATTGTTAGAATTATTAAAAAAAAAGTAATTAGATATTGTTAGAATTATTGAAAAAAAATTAATTAGGTATTGTTAGAATTATTAAAAAAAAAGTAATTAGATATTTTTAGAATTATTAAAAAAAAGATAATTAGATATTGTTAGAATTATTTTTTTTAAAGTAATTAGATATTGTTAGAATTATTTTTTAAAAAAGTAATTAGATATTGTTAGAATTATTAAAATTATGTTACAAATATACATTATGAAATAAACTCTTCCGAACAAATTGTTTGCTAAATGTTTTTTAATAGTCCAAATGGTAGATACGTAATTATTACATGTTAAAGGCATTAATGCAATTACATTTTGAAATAAGCACTTGCTAAATATGTTTCAACATTTGTATTTTCTTTTATTTATTAACTCAAAGAAGATATTTCTGTGTATAAAGAGGATTATGAGAAATTAAGACGATGCGTGTTTAATTACTCGACATTTCCTTGAATAGTTTAGATCAGAAATTAAAGGGAAGACATCTCATTATCCCCATATTATTACATAAGTTGCATTCTATTCAAACTAAATAACTTTACGAAGGGTCTTGATAAATAATTCTCAAATAGATTTTCGGTTGGAAAGTATTTCGACAGTTTTTTCAAGTCATCAATAAGGGGAGGACCTACCGGCATTAATTCTTATAAATCGATAAAAGTTTTAATTTGCCTGTCACAAAGATGGCGTCCACAAATTAAAGGCGAAATGAACGATATTAATGTCATTATATTACATTAGCTTAGCGCTCCGAGAAAACTGGATTGCTTGCTTCAGTATTGTTCTTTACTGACAAAAAGTACAAAGTTTTTTAATATGTCCATTCGAAACTCGCAAATACGATATAACTGCTTTACTGCCCCTCGCCTCGGCTTACTCGCCAACTTTTCATTAGGGAAACTTTTTCAATTTTAGATGTTTAATACTTAATAAGCAGTCTCGTTTGAAACAAACTTCTTTATTGGATTTTTCTGGCTAACCCGAATTATTACCCTCGACCCCTCATAACTCTTAGTCCCCTGGTATCCGTGAGGTATCAAGTGTCACGTGACCCCTCCACCCCACTTCACGTGAATGCGTGACAAATAGAAATGCAATATTTGCATCAGTATTGCGTTCTTACTATTATGAAACTCTCATTTTAGACGGGATCTGTGTATAAAATGTCACGTTGTTAAAGAAATATCTTGCAAATAAATATTGTAAACAAATTTTTATCTTGTGGCATACTTCCCTCATTAAAGCTCCTCCCCTGCAGTGATGGCTGCAGAATGCCGCCATCACCGGAAGCGAAGTGTCTTCCGAACAATTTGCTAACTCGGTTCAACGTGAGTTCTCTGTCATTATGCTCCGCGAGAAGGAGCTTAAGGAATTGCTTAAGAAAATAAATGCAAACGAGATAATTAAAGACTTCTCTTGCGATAACAAATCTTCATTTGACGGTTTTTATGATATGGCTTGACGTGTCTCTTAAAAGCAATGTACACTTAGTCGGGGAAAAGGCACCGTTAACGATCTATTTCTTTTTTTTATGACAATGTTTGTCTAGTCAACACATTCTTATACCAAGCACTATGGAAACATTAGACATTACTAGGCGAACCATCGGACGCGAGTGGTAGAATGCCTTATAGACAAGGGTCTAAGCGTGCATTTTGATAACCAATGTACACCTGTGTACAAGCTTTATGAATAATGAAAATAATTATATATTTTACTGCTCATTAGTAATGAAAATTATATTATTTATTTGATTATTTATTTAATAGAACATACTCGTATACAGTCTTACTAATATTAGGTATATATATATATTATATTAAAGTTAGATCAACATAGGTCATTAAAATGTTACTAGATCAACATACTACGGGAAGAGGTGATTATATAAATATATATAAACAAATATTAAAAAAAAAAAAAAAACAATTCCATGAAAAATAAACAATTTTTCTAAAAAAAAAACGATCCATGAATAACGAAACTATTTTTTTCTACTGCCACCTACTATGTATACAAGTATACGCATACACTGGCCTTGCCTATGTGGGATTTTTTGCTCTGTTTACAATACATATAAATTTATATACATGTTCAAATATATATAATTGAATATAAAATAAAATAATAATAAAAAATGTGTGTATAATGTAGGATGTAAAGATGATGAAATAAGAAACCAATTTTAATTGTGTACAGATAATAATAGAATTATAAAAACTAAACGATGAATTTATAAAAATTAATTTCTACCAAATAATAGTAAATTATGTGATATATAATATGAGCACTGTTCTTATTATTTGTTTTTTAAAGAGAGACCTTAGAAAATTTCAAAATATCAAAATTTCTCAAACCTCTTCTAATCTAGTATTTCTACACCTCTATTCACTTCTTTCCATCAGAAAACCCGTTGTTATATTTTCACTCAACCCACGCATTATTTTCTCTTGTATACGTATTGTTGTACACCGATAATGGACGGTTGGTGTTTATTATTTTTGTTATTTCTTTGTAATTATTTTATTAACCTTCTGTTGTGTATAATATAAATATAAAATAAATGTACTAACAACCTAGCGGGTCAATGGAAGCATGAATTAATCCTCTGCTATATAATACCGAATGGTCGGTCAAGTTTATTTTTTCAAGTTTTTTTTTACTTTGTGACTTGAACCTCAATAATATCGAAAATGGAAATATAAATATAATATGGAGTGCAAATAATATCGAAAAAAAAATTTCTATGTTTATTTATTAACATTAATAATAATATGGAATTCTTAATCTCAACATTTTTACTATTTATAGGTAGGTTATTTTACCAATAAATGATCTTAAGTTATTAATATAACCAAATGAAACACTCAAACTTTGTTTAAACCACATTTATTTTATACTCCTACCGGTTTCGGAACAACCGCTCCAGTTTGATTATAATGGGTAACTACAAAGTGATAGCTTCATACAATAACACTTAATATATTATATTAATAACACTTTTATTAGAAGAATCGACTTGGGTGCATGCATCCCTAGTGATTTAGGCTTTATTTATCGTATTTTTCCTTCCGACAGCCATCTAGCCATTTGCGTACAGTGCATCAAAATGAATTGCTATAATAATTCCCTGACTTAATGCATCACTGGTGCGTTCAATTGCGTACTACGTCCATCACGCTACGAAGATCGTCTGAAATGATACTTGACGAGTATTACAAAATTAGCTTTTTTCCCAAATAAAAGTCATAAACTTAAGCCGTGATAAACCAGAAGACGGATCCCGTAGGCAATGAATGATTTATTCGCACCGATAAGCTTTTAACGTAACTACGCAAATAGAATAAAGTCGTTTCTCTCCAGGAATAGTGGATGGAGTAATCGTAGAATTAGCATGGCCAGCGTGGCTGCTGTTCCAAGGGCGGGGGGAGGCGGGAGGCGGTATCTCTGCGGAAGAAAGGGGAGGGGGACGTGTGAAATTGGAGTAAGAACTGCTCCGGAAAGGAAATTATACAACAATTTTTCGAGGTAGTCGTGTGGAAATTTTTCTATCCAATTTGTTGTGACGTAGTGGGGGATAATTCGGCTGGCTGAACAAAATGCGATGAATAAATACGACACATTCCTGTTTAACCCGCTGCCTGCCGACCTCGCTTTTTTTAACAGAAATAGATGTCGGGAATATATCACAACATCTAATAAACATAACGCGCCCATTGATATTAATGCATGAGCCCCTTTAGCACGTAACGGGCTGACATAAATAAACCCTTTTTTTATGTTTAATTTTAGATGTATAAAATTTTTCACGATTTTTTTTCAGTGACATCTCACAAGAACTTCATCTCATTACTCTTCATGCCGTATTCCAGGGAAATTAAATCGCCAGTCGGTTGACAAAGTTGTGAGGCGGGTAAGGGAAGTCGCTGTCGTGAGGGATCTGTTTAAAATGCAATAAGTGAGGCAAGATTTATACCAATCGCTCGTTCTACGTGTTTTCTATTTTGCACAAGAACAAGTAAGAGAAACGAATCATTCTCATGCTACTGACAACTGGAAACGGGTTTTCTGCTCTTCTCGATCAAATTCCTCTTTCACACCCGAACAATCTGATACATTTTCATACAAAATAATAATACAGTATTCTAAGGATTGACGGTCTCCGTGGTTGAGTGGTCACGATCCTTGACTACGAATCCGGAGATCACGGGTTTAAATTCCGGCGTCCCCAAGTAAATTTTATGCGATTAAATAATGTTATTTCACATTTTAATTATTTATATTAATACGTTAAATATTTACGGCACGTTCCAGATTGGTAGATACTGTCAGTATCGCCCTGGTGAAAGACCAGCATGCGAAATCGAAACATTGCTTGAAATGGCTTTAGTCGTGTTTGGTGACCAAATCTGAATAGCCAGGTACTTCCAATATCTTCAACCTCACAATATACCCCAATTGGGGATACCATAGTCTCACGCTCCGGACGGTAGGAAGCAGTTGGGACTCTTGTGTGGCATCACATAAAAAAAAACCATCATAAAGCTTCATATTTTGTGCCAGAAACCAATCTTTTATTATATCTCTTAAGTTCGGAGCTATAATTTTCATTTAATATCAAATCTCCAGAGTTTTCCAGGGCAAGATGATAGTCGACGTCTGTTTTATAAATTCAGGCCGTCACTCCAAAGAGTATCCCAATAGAGCAAGTTCTTATTCCAGTTGGTGTGTTTGGTATCTCTGGAGAGATTCCGTCTAACGCCATTATCAAACTAAACGGTGCTTTGGAATTATTTATAAAAGTTTCCCTTGCTGGAGTTACGAATAGTATAAATTATATGCAACATTTCATTTAGGCGTCTGAGACGCTTAGTTAACGGGTGAATAAATAAATTTAACTTTACCTTTGAACGTTACTGAATAAAATGGGTGGCTATTACAGAAAAGCTTTAATTTTTTAAGTCTGCCACTTATACTACCTGCGTGCGAGAGTGTAGTGGACGGACTCGCCTCTCCTCACCACGCCATTCCTCGCTTCTACCCATTAGCGAACTATCCTGTGCCGGGTATTTATTTGTACATGATCTCTTGGTTCTGTGCAGAAACGTGCAATCTGTTTAATAAATTCTTCGCTCATAGATGGCGGTAATTTTAATATTTTAAAGAAAGAAAAAGAAAAAAAAAGACACTTTTCGCAAGTAATGCTCTTAAATACTGAGATGAATTGTTTGTTGGCGTACAAATGGAATAGATTGTTATTGTGTGTTTAAAGCTTAAGTCCTTCAAAAAACTTATAAAAATAATATGTATTCTAATGTTACAGTAATATATCGTATTTTCAGAAGTTTTTTGAAGGACTTGGGCTTGAAACCTATAATAACGATTTATTCCACTTGATATTCCTTATGTACACCCGCCAAAAAACAACTCATTTCAATATTTAATAGCATTATCTACTAAAAGCGTTTTTTTTAATATTTCAATTAGCGCCATATGTAAGCGCATATTACGTATCGTTTACCCTCTTTTTTTCAGTCTTGACAAGGTAGTTGTTCATTAGGAATGCTAAGGCTGTTATACCGGTATTTCTATGGAAGGTACTCTAAGAAAATATGTCAATGAATCTTTCAGTATCGACGCATAGTTAGGAAACACACCAAACGAGTATACAACATTTTTTACGCGACTGAAATTCGCCAGTTGAGAACGGTTCGTTTTTCCGACTAGTCCTTGTGCTCAACGGTGCCTTGAAGTGGTTTTGCCTTTTTAAAACTATGTTTCACTCCATTATTTTCTTAAGAGACCCTCCATTCAGCATCCTCAAAAAATACATAGCTCATATGTGGAATTAATTTTGGACCGGTTAGTGGCTGCGTGATTCGAAGTGTTTGTTTTCCACCAGTGATGGTTTTCTCTAAAGAGCGATTGCGCAGTAAACTCCCTTTCAAAATATGAAAAAATGCTAACTTGCATTATAAAAGCGCATTATAAAAATTCCGCTTTAAAATCCACGCTACCGAAAACTACGGTCAAAGAGAAACGCGATATGATGAATTCAGCAATCAGCACATGTGGGGTCACGATTCCAAACAAATACTTCATACAAAAAAACCAAACCGACACAATCTTAGGCCGAACCATTTTGAAGTTTGTTCCCAGCGCTAACGAAGGAATGTTTTCACAAGTGTCACCGAGATTGCCCAATATCATTCACTTTGCCGGCCGGCTGAAATTTGCACAATAGGATGCAAGATGTTATTATTATAAATATTAGTAAGTTTTTATTTTATTTTCTTGTTCCTGCATTTCTATAACCGTTTGCTTTTAAGAGGAACGGCTGCGCGGACTGATTCATACATAACTTACTTTTGGATTTGAGGTCAAAATACCCGTCCAAACTGAATGATGTATTTTTTTTTTAATTAAAGCTTTAGTAAATATCTAGTACGGATGAGACGTATTTTATTTATTTTTGTTTTAATTTATGAAGTATACGCCGCGAAAAAAAAATCAATTTTAGTAATTTTAGAGGAAGCTTAGAAAATTATTTGCAGATTTACGGCATTTTTTTTAATTATCGGATTTGCTACGTGAATATGATTACGTATATAAAAATATAAAAACAAAACATTTAAAAAATAAACGATTTTTCGGGTCGATATTTTAAATGATGATTTTAATTTTTTTTTTATTTTATATTTCATTATATTTTCTAAGCAAGACGTGGTAAATTTTTTTTTAATTCACCGTTAGCCCCCAAATAATTATTAAAGGTGCTCCTAAAATCGAGAAAAATCAATTCCTTTAATGGCCTATATTTCATAAAGTAAAACAAAAATAAATACATTACTTCTCATCCTTAGTTGATATTTACAATACTTGGTTCTATCGTCTGCTATCATAGTCCTCCATTCTTTTACAAGCAACATTTTTCATGCATGATGATGATAATAATAAGAATTCATATATTTTCACGCGGTAATGTTAGTATTTCTATTCTTTGAAAAAATTGTGATAAATAAGTCCTTAAAATAACATCCTTGCTAGTTTATACCGTGCAGCTGACGTGGTTTGAAAGCATTCACGGCACAATATATATTCAGACCTTCCGTAACACAGTTAGTGTAAGTGTTTCCTCGCCCGCACTTACATACATACAGCCTTGCGGAGTATACAATTATAGAACCTTCCATTGGCCTGGCGAGTTACAGAAGAGGCGCCAGTTCTCAGACGTATTCACAAATTCACACTCAACTTAATTGATTGCATATTACGTCGGTGCGGCTTGCGTTTCGTGTTTCTATCGTATCACATTTATTTTATTTTGTAATCATTCTGGAATAAATAAACACGTTGGAGAAGAGAGGAAATAATGCAATGGAAAAGATATTGAAGTTTTAGCTATCGTCATAAATATTTACAAACCGTTGATGATCTAATCCTGTAGATTTAGCTGCAAGGATTACCACGAGAACATTTACTACGACTAAAAATGTTTAAGTTACTACATTTGATCTAACAGCCTGGAAGCGCGGAATTGCCCTTGTGCTAGTCAAGAAGTTTCGAAGACAGGAGATGGGGCTTCTTCCTTTGCTTGAATTTTCAGCTGACTAATCACAATATGTATTGATCGCCCCCCATCATGTGAACGAGACATTCTTCTTCAATAAATTTATTTTTTCAATATCTTGTGTGATTATCGTTGACCATTTTTACAAGTTATAATATCACTTGTTAAAACAACGTAGCTTCATATAGACAGTGGCGTTTATGACCAAATGTAGGTTGTGTATATTTTGGGTATGAATTGTGCATAAAAAATTGAAAATGTCCATTTTATTAACAAGTTACGTCCCAAATTTACGGAAAAAAACATTTGCATTTGAAATTTTTCAATTTTTTTTTTTAAATTTTTCCATTATTGAATCATTTTGTATATACGAATAGGGTAAGCACAGCTTTTCAGTCATCATAAACTGCACGCCACTGGATATACGTACAAAATATTTTAAAATTATCTTTTTGCTACTGTTATTAGAGTTTGCGTATTTATGTTTATTATGTGGAAATTTTTATTGTTTATGTTTTTTTTTTTTATTTGTAAAACTAACAGTTTATGAACAAGCATGTATGGTAAATATATGTAAAAAATTAACTAATGGTTTACGGTCAAGCATTTAAATTATTCAATTAAAAAATAAAGTTACAAAGTTATCCTGTGAGGTTAGGATGATGGGAGGGAGAGGAATGGAAAGTATCTAGTATGTGTAGAGTAATATGTATTGTGTGAATGTTATTTATTGGTTTTTGGTTTGAAATTATGAGGGGCTGAGTTGAATAAGTCAAACTCACTGTATGAAGTTTTAAAAATGTGTGAAGTGTTGCATTGAGGTAGACTTAGTGTGTTGTTTTGTTTGGTATGTCCGTTTGGCACTCTTAATTGAATTCTTTCAAGTAATTCGGGACAATCTATCACAGAGGTGGCTATTTTTTTGTTTGTAAAAACAGTACGTTTGCGGATTTTCTACGGCTTTCTAGTAACGAAAATCCGAAAAACGAGACTCTTCATGACTCAAGTGAGGACGATAGCCCCGAATATCGAAGTATCATGGAAAAGGGTTTTATAATTTCTCAATCCTTTCTGTATGTGATATGTACCTGGGATTCCAGACTTGAGAGGCATACTCCAGACAACTGCGTACATACGCGAAGTACAGCATTTTCATTGTGCTTACCTTTTTAAAATCTTTGCAGGTTCTGAGTATAAAGTCAAGTATCTTAGAAGCTTTTGCAACCATGGATTCGCAATTCATATTAAATTTCCAATAATACATTGAAATTGTACAATGAAAAATAAAAACAACATTCCCGCCTATCTTATATTTGACGGCCTCCATGGTCGAGGGGTAAGCTTCTCGACTACGAATCCGAAGGTCGCGGGTTCTAATATCGACTTGCGCAAATAAATTTTATTTAATTAATTTGTGCTGTTTCACAATTGATTCATTTAAAAATAATATATAGTATATTTGCGCACGCTCCAGAGTGGAAGATACTCTCAGTATCGCCCTGGTGAAAGACCACTATTCAGTATCGAAACGTTCCTTGAAATAGCTTTCAACCATGTTTGGTGACCAGATCTGAATAGCCAGTATTTCCCCACATTCCTCTCCCCCCCCCCCCCACCTATACCTTTAGCCTCACAACATTCCCCAATTGGGAATGCCATAGTCTCATTGGCTCCAGACGGTTGGGAGCAGTTGGGACCCTTGTGCGATATTCATATAATTTTTTTTTTAAATCTGCCATAACCATGAAAATCAAAGCGAGCGTTTAAAAATAACATGTTATCTTGGGAAGATCATTCAAATCGGTATGCCGATGTACGTATGTAATTGTATTAAACACTTATGATGAAATTTTGCAAATATCTTACATTTAATATATCAAATTCTATTATCATATATATGATTTATTATGTAATGTTCTTCCATGTATATTTTAGGTGACGTGAATCCTCCTCAGTGTGAAAGAATGGGGGTCAAGCAAAAACGAATGCTTTGTTCGCTTAGTATTCCTAAATGAAGTGGTCATTCTGAACAATAAGCACTACGAAACAATTGAGTATTAGTGCATGAGAAGACGCTTGCAAAAACGGCAGTAAAATAGAAATAATGGGTAGTGTGTATTTCAATGTATACATTAATGAACAGCTCTCCGTCCTAATTGGAGAACATGTGTAGGAATGTTTTATGTAACGTACGTAATGATGGCCATTGTAGCCCAACAGAGAAGCGGTTCCGCCCTTTTTGTGTGCGGGATTTTGTGACTTGGAAAGTGTACAAACTAGGGGTGGTCAACCTTTTGGGGGTGAAAAATGCATTGTTCTTTTAAGAGGAACGGCTAAGCGGACTGTTTCATACCTAACTTAATTTTGGAATTGAGGTCAAAATACCCATACTAACTGAATCATATATATTTTTTTAATTAACAATTTAGTAAATTACCTAGTACCTGAAAAGTTAGCTTCCACTTTTATTTATTTTATTTATCTTGATAACATTAAAAACAACAATGGATCGTACTAAATCTCTCCGCCTTCTATGTCGTGAAAGGCGTTGCCCAAATGGGGTGCGATAATCTTACTGACTCCGAATAGTGGGGCCCCATTTCGTCTCTCTTAGAACTTTCACAAAATTTGAAACAACATTTTATAAAAGTGTTCGACTACGCACCCCTGACAAATGTAAAGTATAGACATGTATACTTAGTTCTGAAGGCTGGTACACACAGTGAGTACATACACAGTAGGTACACGGTGGGAACTCAGGTGCTAGGGGGTAGTTGGTTACCAGGAGCAGGTACGAGTATCACGCCTACGAGTCCAGGTACCGGTACAGGTGGCGGTGCGGTACCCGATTCGCCCGAACCATCCTTCTTCGCGTAAGCCATATAAATTTCCATCTGTTATATTAATAGAGGCGTAAATTCTAATTAGCGGGCTTACTTTATTGGAAGATGGAGAGAACCGCATAGTTGGGCAAATTGTAAAAGCCTGCGGTGTAAATTAATATTCGAGTTTGATAACTTAATTAATACAGAAATAAAATACGTTTTTTTCATGACACTGAAAGCTCCCTGTTGAATAAGGCTGATTAGGGTACAGCCACTTGAGATAAGAATCTTGATGTGAATTATGGAAGTGGCACTATAGGACCGAGAAAGCACTCGTCCTCAAACCCCCGCAACTATCTAAAGAAAACACATAGATGACGTTGCTTGGTCAAGAGCTATGCAAGGAGGATGACAAGATTTCAGAATAATTCGATTGGAAATTCGACAAAGAGTACATCAGGAATAATCTAAAATTATTTCGAACATTCCCTTGTTCCATTCCATTCCCTCTGACTCTCTCAGTTCAATACAAAAACTTAAATCCATTCCTTTTCTTTATCCTAATGATCACTTTGTATACCTTTTTGAATCCCAATAGCCCTTATACAAAACTCTGACTCTAATTTTGATTCCTTGATATATCGGCATCGTGGGTAATGACATTGTGGATTCCTTGGCAAAACAAGGAGCGTCCAACCTTATCATTATCCTCATAAACCATATCCCCTTATCTGACATTTTTTTCATCCTTAAAGAAAAATCCCGCAATGTATTGGCAGAGCATTAGCACATTTCAAGTCAATCCGAGGGAACCTACTATGTTTCAATTCAGGGCGCTATCCCATCAAAATCGTGGCTTCAAAAATTCCCTCATTTTTCCAAAAAAGTCATTTCATCTCTATTCGAATGAGAATTGGACATTGCTCCGTTCCCTCCCGCCTGTTTAAAATTCATATCCTTGACTCCCCAAATTGAGCTTTCTGTGGTCTAGAAGTGGGAACAATAGTTTATATATTTTTTTGGGTGCCCCTCTCCAAACAAATATCCTCTCCTTTATCAGCCTTATCTAAAATTGCCTCCCCTCCGTTCAACATTTCATCTCTGAACTCGATTCCAATCTTCCGTAAACTTTTTTTTAATTTGCCCATTTAAGTAACATTAATGTATAAATCGTCTTTCCTCTCCCTAGAATTTGAAATGATGGCCAAGAACACCCTTAGATGAAAACCAGAAGAATTGAAAAAAAAAATCTAAACAAAAAGACATCAGGTCCATCGCCTCAGACAAAGCTAGAGAAAGCGTCAAATTGATTGATTCGGATCAAACTGGGATAAACGCAGAAAGCTGTACGAAGAAAGACTAGACCTACAATGAACCGAGGTAACCCAAGTAGTGGATGAGAAATACCTATGGAGGCGCCTTTTCGGGGGAATAAAACAAATAAAACGTAACCCACAAACCTTCAAACAAGATACATAATTATTTTTCACTGATTCCTGATACAAATCATTATGGATAGTATCGAAAACTACATCACGGTAAATGTGCCTTTGTGGCATGGGCGAGACAATTTGTCACATTAGAGTACTTTATATAACCCGTGTCACGGCTGTGGTTGTGACGATATGATGTACGATAGAAGACAATTGTATTTGCAAAGAGAGTATGAGCCACTACACTATCGGGATTTATAAATTGCCTAGTATAAATAAATCTAACACACCATAGTAATAAGCCAAACGAAAATAACTTCGCAATACCAACGTCAACCATAAATAAATTCTAACTAAAAATAAAATAGCAATTGTTTAAGTGCCGTAAAATTCTACGGAGTACAGAATCGAATAGGAGGTCAAGTAGGAAGCGCTTATGGGCGAAATGTCCCGAAATCCCCTTCCCACCCTCCCTCCTACCGCCCCTCCTACCGCCCCTCCTCACACGAGCAAACTTTCCCCACAAGCGGGAATAGAGACATTCGGGCTAAACACCAGTCCTTAACAAAGGTTAAGCAGCAATACAAACTAATTTATATGTTTTGCGGGAAAGCCAACATCCCATTTTAATGCGGTTTTAAACGGATAGAATTTTCTCAGGGTTTTGGATTACTTCAAATTTCTATAAATATAGCATAAGTACCTATATAACGCGAATAAAATACATAACGTTAAAAAAACATCTTCTGCCCAGATTGAAATCAATTCAAATTACGTCCGAAATTGTGTAGATAACTCCATTTTGCAAATGTGTCGCTGCGGTAGAAGTGATATTACAGCCTATGTTTAGTTTGTTCGTTAGTTCGTCTTTTGGCTGCCTGCAAAGTAAAGCGTGTAAATCTGCAATTATTATAAATAATACTACACGATAGATGATACCTAGTCACAGATGATTTCTCACGTTCAAGTCTTGACTTTTTCAGGAATTCATATTTCAATAACTATTTAACATTGACATCAGGATCATAAATAATTTGGACTCTTTTACTTGCACATATCTCCTTTATTACGTTTACCAATATTTATTCGCATCAAAACTATGTAAGCATATCACTTCGAACCAGCAACCCTGCTTCGAGTAAATTTTCATTTTGTTCATCGGTTTTATCGAGACCTGAGATCTTATTTGCTAAAATACTGTTCCTAAACTAAGATATTCAAAAAGTACTACTGGATTTGGCCTTTTTGACTTTTGACCTTTACGCACACGATATAATTATCTCCCGCTCGTTATTTTAAATTAGCAATAACGAAGTAACGAGAATTCCTTTCGTTCTTCCACATAATTCTACACATATAAACGTAAACATGAACCTACATCTCTTTAGTAGTCCCCAACGTTACAGCCGGTCACGGATGGTCTTCCGTCTATAATAAATGCAAAAGGACTACATGGAGATTTGTTTTTATTGGCATTGGCTCCATCTCAGGGGGACTCTAATGGCTCGAATCTACGTCCTTGAGAGACCAATCCACCCATACTAAAATAGTTGAAGTATCATTTGAGAAACCATTCATAAATTGATTTTCCTCCGAAGGGTGTTGTTGTGATAATAGAAAATTGGGGATTTATGCATTTTCCAAATAGTGGGCTCTAAATTTTTTTTTTTTTTAATTTATTTTATTTAAGTTTTTAATCCAGCAGGACTGGATTGGTAGTCCAAACCCAGTCTGCCATATAACATGAAATATATGCAATATACATAGAGAAATGAATATAATAAAAAAATAAAAACTACGTAAATTAAAAATTAAAAAATATTAAAAAATAAAATAAAAAAAAAATTTTAAAATATTAAAAAATAAAAAAATAAATAAAATAAAATAAAATAAAAAATAAAAAAATAAATAATAAAATAAAAAATTAAAATGGTTAAATAATAATATAAAAATACATGAGAAGAAAATGTGTAAAAAAAATAGGAATGAAAATAAAAATAATTACAAAAAGATAATTAATTACATCAAAATAAAATACAATTTACAACTTATGAATATTACTTATTTTGAATTTGCTCTCTCCTATCTAAGGTTTGCTATCATCAGACAAATCATACATAACTGATAGACAGCAGCCCGTAATAACTCTATCCAAATTTCAAAACCTTCCACATATCTTCCGTGGCAGTCTTTGGTTGAATGTCCAGGTTTTGTGCCGTGCTTACGAATATTGGCGGTTCATTGGAAGTTAAAATTATCCTCCTGTTTGTTAAAAAATTACCCATAATATCCCCAGAATGTCACTGAAACCAGAAAATACTATCGCTTATGAGGAACGCATTGTTTCATACGAAACTTAATTTTGGATTTGATACCAAAATACCCACCCAAATTGAATGACCTTTTTTAAAAATAAAGGTATAGTAAATATCTAGTTCCCAATATTTGCTGTAAATTTAAAGAAAATAAAAATAAAAACATAACATCTTAAAAAAAACGTTTTTTCGGGTTGATATTTTAAATTATCTACGGCAAATTTGTGTTCCAACGTAAATTGGTTGTATTTAATTTAAATTTAAGTCCATCATTCTGCTTATTTCAAGAGTTTTTTTTAATTATATTTTATTTAGCATTTAATTATATTTTCATAGCATATGGGGTAAAACTTTTTTTTTAATACCATTAGCTCCTAAAAAATTGCTAAAGTTCCCTCTGAAATCGCGAAAACTCGATTTCTTTAATGACCTCTATTTTGCAAGTAAAAAAAAATGAAAATTCTACTAATCCGTACTAGATATTTGCTATACCTTTTTATTTAAAAATGTGAATGAGTGTTTTGGCCTCAAATACAAATTTAAGTTTTGCATGAAACACGCCGCACAGCTGTACCTCTTATTAGTGTCATACGAGATATACGAGTATATGTTCTAACCTCAAAAGTCCCCTACAATAGTTATGAAAAAACACACATCAAAAAATATGTATTTAAACTATTAATTTTGTTTGAATTAAAAATCCCATCATGTATCAATATAGAATCAACAACATTAGACTAAAAGAGTTGAGTAAATAAAAGACCTTGGTATTATTTTTGACAGAAAACTAACTTTTGTTCCTCACATGAATGAAATAACTAATAAGGCCATGAAATGTTTGGGATTTATTTTGAGGACGATGAAAGATTTCAAATAAATTAACTCCTTTAAATTGCTATTACTGGGTTAGTGAAAAGCAATTTAGAATATAATTCGACAATCTGGGCTCCATTTTTAAAGATTCACCAACAGCAAAAATTGATACAGTGCAGCATAAATTTCATAAATTTATTTATTACAAGTTATGTATTCCATATCTTTACCTTTTTTTATGAACCTACTTAACCTAACCGATTTATCATCAAAGCGCACAGTGAGCGATTTAGTACGTCTCTTCAAAATAGCGAATGGCAGATTGGACGCCATGGATTTAACCAACATTATTACCTCGCGTGTACCTATCGGTAATATGAGACAGACGGCACTGTATAATATTCCAGCGTCTACAAATAATTATTTCGAGAAATCTCGTATTCAATAATTGCACAGACTTGTTGTTTACCGTTACAACACTGTGTCCAGGCTAATAATCAGTTTTATGAATGTTTTTATTAGATTTTTTTTTTTTTCTTGTGGACCTATTTAATCGCTGTATTTATTATGTTATGTTTTTAAAATCACCCAATCCGGCGTAAGAAAGGTTTGCTATATTATAAACACGCTTTACAACTATTAATATTTTACAGTCATAAAAAATTTTAAAATCTATTAACCACCCATTGCACTGTAACTAGCTACTTGCATAAAATCTTTTTATTTACTTATTTTATACTTATGTTATTATATTATGTACTAAACTACTTATTATACTCTTTTGTACAACCTGCAGTTTTAATGTAACCGCAGGTAAAACTGTTATTCACTACGCTATAACTGCATACATATATTTACCTGCCTACTTTTTTGACACTCTAATTATATTTTTATTTATTATGTTATTATACTCCTTTGTATAACTATGTGATAAATGTGTCAACATGTAAAAGCTCAAAATTGTTATTAATTTAATTTTTTTAAATCCCTTAGATCTAAAGGAAATGCATCATATCACTGCACCTGCGATTAGCGGCCAATTAACAAGATACATTACTCATTAAAAAGTTGTGGCTAAATAATGTAATATCGTAAGTTACAAATAATAGCTTTAAATGCAACAATCACAATTAACGCAAGAAACTCTTCGTTTTTATTTTAAATTATATATTTGCTAACGCTAGCGAAATCTAGAAATTCGATTACAAAGAACTGACATCTACAGAAACTAACTAATTTTAGTATCAACTTAAAACACAATAATAACAGTTTTTTAATCTGCGCACCCTAGTAGTTGCCCAAGATTTGCAAGTTTACCGCTCTAGCGCCACTAGCATGTTTTGTATAAACTATTTCTTGTGACATAGAGTCCTATATGTGCCAAATTCATAACACACCTATAGGGTTCATTTGTGACTCGCTCGTTTGGGCAGTATTATTACCAGAAGAATTATTATTACCCTGAAGAGCAAGAAAATTATAGAACGGACGGATTTTTTAACACGGAATTTGAATGGCGCCCTTTTTAAAGTGTAGTAAAATTATAATACAGGTTTGTCTTATTTTCTTTTCTTTTTTATGGGAGTTCACTGCACCAATGCTATTTAAAGAAAACCTCCACTGCGTACGAATAAAGAAAAATTATCGTCGTTATTCACAAAATGTTAAAAATTCTTGCATTTTTAATGATCATTCATTTTGTTAACATCGCCTGGGGATATCATTTTCTTTTCGCATGCCTTTTTAACACATTTTCTTTCCACCTTCCATTAATAAAACCATTGTTTTATTGTTTTTTTCCAGTACACACAAAGACATGGAAATCAACAATATCTACTTTTAAGGTTTGAAATGTTATCTTTTAAATGTCTGCATTATTAATAATAATAATATTTGAATGATTTACATAGAGGCGTTATTATGAAAAATCACCTCAATGTACATTCCTTTTAATTTACTTTAAACGTTCCCTTCGTAGGTACTTAATAAACATTATAATAATTTGAAATGATCTGCCGGCCTCTGTGTTTCCTCCATCCTATAACATGGGTATCTTCAAGATCCAACTTCACTCCTTCCTATCCTCTAAAAGACCCTCCTCACAGCATCCCCAAAGATGATATAAAGAGGGAAATTATTTCCCTTCGGGTCTCCTGTGTGGAGTTACTGTAAAAAAATACTACAGTTTGAATGTTGAATGTAAACTAAGCGTTACATTTTGAACGTAAATAAATACAGAAATAACCTAAGCCGCGAAACACTAAAACAGCATCTTAAAACCCAAATAATATTTCAAAGGTAAATTATAAACATCCTTGCTACTGCTGCCTAGAATTCGCTTTCAGAGATGCAAAGTAGGGTAAAGGTAATATCTTCCTGCAGTACATCTGTCTGGCCCCAGTAAGCAATAGCTCAGCTTCTGGGTGCCATTAGACCATGGGTACAGTCCTACCTTTAGCAGTAAGCCCGCAGCAGGATCGTTTTCACTCAGCACTTCATGTATTATTCAAAGTACAACTGTTTCACTATTATTCAACTTTTTGTTTATAATTTCGGAACGCAATGAAAATTCACGTGAGTTAATAATTTGTTGTTGGCAATATTGGAGCATCCTCACGTTATGGGTGTCATCATTTCATTAGACATACATTTTCCGAATAATTATTATGTATTCATTTAGCCATGGCTTCTACATACATATCGAAATCTGTAATATTTTCTATACGAAATTACAATAAAGAAAACACAATATAGCCCTGCTCTCTTAAAAGATTTGTATCTGAAAATCGAATTTGGCATTGTGTTTTGCTAAACGTAAACGCTCTACTCCCTGGACTTAAATGAAGGTGGAAAAATATTGTTTTATGTGAGTACATTTTTGTGTAGGATTCAATATGTTGTGAGACGGAGTGAAATAAGGGAGGGTATGGTATAATGGAATGGGAAAGGGGATGGTTGGGGAAGTTCTCAAATCAGTTCTAGTGATTTATAAACTGGTTAAAGTGTTTTTTTTCAAGCACACAATGTTTCGATTCCAAAGGATTCTGAGTTTAATTTTAGCTTTTCCAACTGCCTAACTTCATCAAGATTACTAAACATCTTATTTCCTTTATATGTTGTTCAACCACGTAATTCAAATAATTTATTTCCGAAATAGTCAAGTTTTCCGACTTATTGGTAGGACAGCTGTTTTATAAATTGAAACATCAAATCCCTTGCAAAATACTACTATCGTGTTCAATATCTCGCCAAAGAGAGAGTTTGGGAAGATTGACGTTATGGTGGGTGAAATATTGGGAGGGATTCCGGTTGGGAGGAATATTGGGTGAAATATTGGGAGGTGTATTGGGTGGGCTATCGGGTGTGAGTAAGCATAGGTCCTTTTCCGGTCCCGGCCGGCGGGAGCAGGTCTAAGGTTCTATAAAACCCTGATTCATTGGGGATTGTATCGAGTAAACAAATATGTGCGGGAAAATTTATTGCGTGATTATTCACAACACAAAGCTTTCTTGTGGAGACCCATTTCTCGGAATGACATTCTGTCTAATTTATGATTTCATTTGCTGGAAACTTATTCCTAGTACTATAATACTGTATTAACTTTTCATCTTCGTCACTATTAATTCTTATTGGAAGTAAATCTAACGATTAAAAATATTTGTATTCACAAAAAAAAAATTCTATTAAAGGAAAATAAGACAACTTCTTTTGATATCATTTTTCTGGCAGATTTTCATTAAATTAAAAATTGACGGGAAACGGAAGCGGAAGACGATTCAGTGATTCCGGAATTCAGATAATTCGGAGAATGGACTGAATCACGAGCAAGAAAATTGTTTGGAAAAAAGAAATCTATTTTTTAAACGACCTGTAATTAATTCTTTTTTTACCTCTAATAATTTGAACGGTACGCATTGAATTTTGTTCTAAATTATATTAATGACTTTTTAAAATCTGAAACCACGTAAGAGTCCCACAAACTGAAACTAGTGAGACTACGGCACTGAATAATTAAGAAAACTTGCAAGCTGAAGCTGGAGAAAATAAGGAAGGAAGCAAAATAAGATGTGAGGGAATAAAGTTTGTTAGTATGACCATTAGTGACCAAATTATCCAAAGTCCTCAATTATTTCATAAACAATTTTCGCTTACGGTGATGTTAGTAGGACTAGTAGGAGGAATTCGAATGCCGTCAGGTTAATTATTTTCTGGATTTTTTTAAATTCAAAAATGGTACATATGCCAGGCTCTTCAGATCAGCAAAGTAAACATAGGTAAAGCTATTGCATGCAACTTTTCTCTTCTGAGTAATGATATCTCACTTGGTTGATATAGAGAGGATCTACCGCTCTGAAGTGAAATGAAAATGTTAGTATTTATTATATTTAATTTTAATTTGTATATATTTATTCTTATTTTATTTCATAGGTAACCTTTTTTTATGAAATTAAAATAAAACTTTAAGAAGTAGTCGTCATTCTTAGTCGCGACTCACGACTAATCACGAGTCGCGAGTCTAGTAAATTTATAGCAAGAATGGTAGTTTTAAAATCATTAAAAAGGCGAATAATGGTGCCATTAATCGACTCAGCGGAAACGAATTTTGAAAGGCTGGATTGAATATTTTTGAACTGTATTCTGGCATTTGATTGTCGTATTTTACTCGGTAATTTGGCGAAATTTTGGTGGTCATTAAAATGTTATATTCACGAACCTGCCAGTATTATTTTCAAGTCTTCCGTTTTAAATTAATTGTTTTCTGTCTTTAACAAACAATGGCGTGCGTTTTAATTGACGTTTACTTTTTATTGTAAATTCCTCGAATTCAGGAATAGAGGACGAAAGGCATGTTATGCTGTCAGTATCTTTCGACGGACAACATTTCTTTCACAAACGTGACAGCTTAAACTAAGCAAGCTGATAAATGTATTTACTACCTCTCTAGATATTGAATACTGCTTTATTAATTTACTATAATAAGCGTTTTTTAAAGCGATGGGTTTTTAAAAAATGGATAGGGAAAACGAGCCAAAGGAGATTCTCAGGCGCGCTTCTACTTGTACTCGTAGCCAATCGCATAGCATGAATACGAAACATTAACATTAAAATTTGATACTACTTTTAGGCAACGTAATTTTAGGTATTGGGTGCGATAAGGATTTTCAACATTCTTCTGGTTAGCATCAAATAATCTGATTTACAAAAAAATGGATTAAACTCATGATAAGGTATTCACCGGTGCACTCACCCAAATTCTAAGTTATTGATTTAACCATTTACAGAACATATCTTAATATTCATAGGTATTATAAAATTATAAAATAATATCCATAATCACTGCCTCAACACAGGCTAGCCTCGTGAGGCGGGTTATGTGAAAATTCAACTTATAACTATGCATTTCTGTTATTTACGTATTACTTACTGTTATTATATTATTTTCTATTGTATTGTATGTACTGTGCATTATTATATTATGCATGTATTTTAGTTATAGTTAAACTTAATTACAATAAAGTTTTTTTTCTTTTCTTTTCAAGTGTAATTTATAGAACTCCATTATAATTAAAATTTATTTTTTTATTAATTTCAATTATTATTATTATTACGTTATTTAAAAAAGGGTTTATTTATAAAAACAGGTTCTACTAGGTAACCATTATTACGCGTGGCAGCTGTTTCGCTTTCCGAATGCATTAAATTTCGCTACGGAAATAAGAATCGGAGATTTATTTATCTAATCATTGAAGAAGATAATATTAACACATCCCAAATGAACCACGAAACCGAAAACACAAATGAAAATTAAAAGATTTCAGTCGCATCTGGGACTCGAACCCAGGACCTCTACCTATCCGGGGTAACCGTTTAATCAAATTAGCTAATGAGACCTGTTCAATTTACACCATCTACACCGATATCATACTTCAAATTCAAGACTTATTAATATTATCCTCCATTTTTAAATCCCATATTATTGGCTGCTATCCTTATGATGATCACTAAGTTCTACCCGAACACAATTGCAATCGGAATAGAGTCTCGGATATACCTACCGGATTTTTATTCATATGAGACATCTATTGATTTATTTATCTATTTGTTTTATTTAATACAGACTATACACATGCAATAGTTTTAAAAAATTATTTGTCTGTCCAACAAAGACGATTTCCCGTTTCATGGCAGATAAAAACTACTTTTCTTATTAAATAAATTAATTAAATAATATACTCTGCATTCACCACTTTATTAATACAAAGATATATACATGTTTGGAAAGCGATGCTTTTTTCATCGGGAGTAATACTAAAAATAATAATGTCAAGTATAGATAAATGATAAAAGTTACAACACAATAGACAAATTATAAACATAAACAAAAAATGCTTAAAATAGGTAAGAAATTAATCAAAAATGATGATAATCTTTTTTTATAAAACATCGAATAACAAATTTACATTAGAAATTACTTTTAATATTAATATGAAAATAAATTCAAGACATAGTTATTAAAAAAAATATTTGATTATTTATTAAATTGAATTCATTATTAACGCTTTTCCTGATTTCTAAAATTTCAAGTTTGTCTAATTGTAAACCGATTGTATGTGTATGTAAAATTTTTAAACCTTTATTTATATCAAATGAATGATAGATTTCTAAAATATGATTTTCAAATTCAGAATAGTTGATATTATTTAAACACGTTAGGTGTTCCTTAATTATAATACTGAAATTTCTAGAAATCTTTCCTATGTAAAATATTATCTTTATCTTTATTATTTAAAATACATATTTTTTTTTAATTTATTATTAGTATAAAAAGCGGGTTGGATAGTATTTGGGATGTTTTTAATTATTAAATTTGAGGTACTATTATTTAAAAACAATATTTTTCTCCACTGTTTACAAACATCAGTTATTTGTGGATATACATGAAATTCAATAAGTTTTTTTTTAAACTTTTTATAAAATACATTATCTATTAATTTACTACTATAACCATTATTTATTGCAACCTGTTTAATTATATTTAATTCTTTGTTAAAATGATTTTTTTCATAGAGGTACATTAACTGATCTACTAAGCATGGAATGAAAAGCTGATCATTTTTGAGCAAAGGGATGATTAGAAGTATTATGTATAACGATGTCTGTATAAGTATCTTTACGATATATACTAAATTCAAATTGTGCTAAATTTTCTAATCTGCAAAATTTTAATTTTTCAAAAGAGCAGAAAAACTGTATTTTTATTTAATTTTCTAACAAGTTATGGCAAGTCGTTTGTGGTTTATTTTATTAATATTTCATATTTTAAACCATAGTAAGTGTTTCAATCTACTTTTTTGGGAAATTCACAATGGTTTGATTGGAATGACTCGTGTTATATTTAAGGCTTGCAAATTTGATAAGTTTGATAACTTAATTACCATTGGAGAGAGAATTCTGTTGATTTGCCAAATTGCGTATCATCACATTTGATTTTTTTTAATCAAAAAGTCGATAGGTGACGATAGGTATTAATTTTTACTGCGTTTAATTCGTAGAATACCGTTTAATTTAATTTTTAATTTAAAATAAATCAAATTGAATAATATTATTATCAAGTTCTTCAAGTATTTAATTTGACAGTTGTTTCGGCATTCAAAGCCATTTTCAAACTGTTTGAACTTAATGATAACATTATTTAACTTGATTTATGTACTTTAAATAAAAATATATATATATAAACTCATAATATGACATTATAATTTAAAAAATAAAACAATTACTTTGTTTGTAGTATTTTACACAGACAATAGTTAAGGTAAATTTTTAATTAATAGTAAAGATAAAGAATACAGTTTAGGCCACTTGGGCATTTATTCACTTCAATGCAATGAATGCCCGGCGTTCTATGTAGGCAAAACGTCACGTAATGTTAATATCCGGGTAAAAGAACACTTAAGATGTCTGAATAATAATGGTTTCTCCGAATTTGCCAACCACCTCTTAGAAACAGACCACACATTCAAGAAAAAATACAGGCACTAGTTTACTGCATAAAAATGGAACAGGCATTCGTCTAGATAACTTGGAAGCGTTAGGAATGAGGAAATCTAAAAACACTAATAGTAGACTTATAAATAATCAAATAAATTTAAATAAAAGTCCAATTCTTAAATTATTCCCAATAAACAAAGTACACACACTTCCCGGTCAGCAGGTACCTGCTGATCTCCCACCCCTGGCCCTCCACTCCCCTGTTTTTATCAATCTATAACACATGTGTATCATAGTTCATAGTTTAGTTGTATGCTGCCCTGAAGAAGCTACGGTAGTAGCGAAACCCGGTCGGCAAAAGTATTAAAAAAAAGTGATGTAAACAAAATTATTGTTTTATTTTTTAAATTAAACTAATAATATTTTAAGGAATATTAGATGCCAGAAAATATACCGGAGAAAGAATATTTATCAAATGAAATGAACAGATTTATATCCCAATGGCACATACAAAATAATTCAAAAACTTTATTTTACAAGTAATGCATGAAAATGTAAAACTTGTTTTAAAAGACAAGCAAAACAGGGTGTGACGGTTATTTTGTAATAAAAATTTTAATACATCTCAAAATCAACCGACACGACAGGAATCAAAACGGCTCTCATATTTGTCAGCAGTGGGGGGGTTGTAGGGAAGGATGCTGTCGTTAGCACATTTTTCCTTTAATCCGAGGGACCTTGAGCCAACGGGCCCCTCCCCGGACCCCGCCTCCGACACTCAATACTCCGGTGACCTCCCACGTAATCAATTGGGCCATTTAGGTTTGGCCCCCTGTCCCCAACCCCGCTCAGCGGATATGGGGCTCGCGGGACCCCAGACTGCTGCCAAGATACCAGGGGAGACTTTTGACAAATAACATCGTTTCACCGATGAAATCATACCGCGAACCTAACCTATCAATTATTTGTTTACGCTGAAATATTTTATAATATCACAATAATATATTTTTCTTTTTCCGAACTCTTTAAAACGTAGATTTGGCGTGGTTAATGTTCATTCACATATTTCTATTAAAAACATTCACATTTTTTATTGAATTTATGCATGACTGTGTACAAAAACATTTTCTACTGCTTTTAAATAGTATCGAACTAGGTGCATTCTATCTAGTTCACAACTCTTTTTGGCTATACACGGTGTCCGAAAACAAGTGGTAAAAGCGGGGAAACTCGTGAATCTACTTACATGAATAAACCTACAAAAAAAATCTTCCTGAAGATTAAAAAAAAACTCCTTTTTTCGGAAAATTAAAGATTAAAAAAAACTTTTAGTCAAGTCTACGCTACAAAGCATTTCAAAATCCAATAAACAGCTGGTAGTAAACCCAAACTGACCAACTTCCAACTTTGCCCTCAATTTACTCGAAAATGAAAGCTCATATCGAAAAAATCATACCACAAAATCGACTCCAAATGTGGGGTAGATACCAGTTTCCTACTTGTACTACGAGTTGCCGGACACCATAATAATAATAATAATAATAAAGCATTTACATAGCGCAGTTTTGTGTTATTTCACTTCAAGTACGCTTTGGTATAAATAAACATTAAAAAAAAGATTAAATAACTCCATTCAATGGTATTCATGCAGTACTCTTTTTACATTCCATTTATATATTCTTAACATATTACATACATTCTTGCTTATTCTTAATATTACTCCTACAGTAGTCCTTAGGTGCATAGTCATCTAATAAAATTATAAAATACTATACAGTATGTACACGGCTATACAAAAACAACACATTCACAATAATACTGCAAAAATAGTAACATTTTAAGACAGGAGTCGGGTTATGTTCAGCAATAACTGACTTAACATAATTTTTTTTTTAATATATACTTAGGAAACCGAAACCAAACAACTACCAGAGGCTTGAGGAAATGGCTTTTTACAATAAATTAAACAGAAATTAAAATTTATGGAAAGTAGGATTTGTTAAATAATTTGGTTTTTAAAGCCGGTTTAAATTCAGTTAATTTCTGGATATTAGTAAGAGCTGGAGGAAGTTTATTCCAAATGAGAGGGCCATTTACACGAAAAGAGCTACAAAAAATCATAGTAGACGGCTCGATTTGACCTTGAAAGTTCAATTAGACGATTAGTAGCATCTAGATCTGCTGACCTCAGAGTAAGCTGTCTATCGCTTAAGTCCTGTCGGATGCATAGTTCAGATATAGTCTGGCGCCATTCCTTGCAATGATGTAAATGATGATCAAATATTCCAGATTACGTTATTATTTTGACGAGCTTTCAAATGTAATTTTGGTATTATATAGCAGGTAAATAAATCTGCCTATTCGATATAGTTATAGCATTTCTATAAAGCAAATTTTTATTACATTTCACCTCTGAGTAATTCTGATTTATCAAACTACAAAACAATAAAGGTGTTCAGCGTGTATTTTTCTATTGAAAATACTTAATTCGTATTTACCTTTCTAAAAAATCAAAAATAAATTATGTGAATTATGTTTTAATCTCCATATCTCATTTCATGACTCCGGAGTTCTCCGTCGGAAGGTTTATTCCTAAATTTACACCAAGAATTGAAGGCTTAATATAAAAAATACACAATATTTCTAAACAACTATTCAACTAATGATCGTACCAGAAGCCATTGTGTTGAACTTATTTTCTATCAAACATGTCCAAATTCTATCAAAATCCAATCGTTACATTAAAGGGAACGCGCACGATACACGGGTTTATAGTGCGGACAAGCAGGTACGAGGCGCTATGAAAGCGATTATTTGTTCATCCTTTCGATACGTAAAATAAGCCTTCTATAAGTAGTTAAGCACAAAGGCTACTATTTGTAATTTACACGGTCTGGATATAGATAGCATGTTGTCGGCGGGGGTAGGTTGCGAGCTTTTCAGAATAAAAGCTTTAGACCCAAACACAAGCCCTGCGGGTCAACTCATGACCTTATTATACGGTATACTTATTTGTCTAGTTCCTACCTTTTACCTGCTAACCTGTTAAATCCCTCCACCTTTTGCTGAACTTTGGCATTATAAAATTCATCGATTAGAATTTCGCAGACTTTAAATGTGTCTTTATGTGTTTTTAATCTAAATTTCCAATCGATATTAGTATCGTTTTTGTTGTTATTTTAGCAATCAGCGAGGGTATTTTAAGTTGTAAAATAAAATGGGGTTGCGATATGGCCAGTTAATTTTGCGACTCTGCGCATGTATAGCAGAATATTGGATACATGTATTTTACTTGAGCAGGTATACAATTTTTTATTCATTTACGTTTATGTCGTTAAAAGTTGGTTACCAATTGCTCGGTAAATACGTGGGACTATTTAATAAATCAATTATACACTCCTGAAATGAAACTCCATTTACTGATGAATCTAAGCAGGTACCTTGAATGTTTAAAATCTTTTTGGAAGTATAGTTATTGTAAACAGTGAATCCTTGGAGATAGTGAATAATCTATTTTATGATTTATTTTATTACCGTATATGGCTGAAGTGTACCCGAACAGTCATATATGGTAATTACAATAATTAATTTGACAGCGAAATTAACTATCTCCAAACAAAGAAACATTCATTTGAATATTTTATTTCATTCCAAACGTTTATTTTTTTTTAAATATATTTAAATCATAAAGTTCTTAAGTACGTACCTACTCGTGTTTTACACTTTGAAAATATTCTACCCAAAAAAAACCTTCTTCTTTTGAATATGCAATCTGTAGATAGCCAGGGAATTATATCTATGGGCTAACCTAAATAAAGCATGGCGGGTTCAATGTTTTTCATGCTAATTTTAAAACGTTATAACAACAGTTTTACAGATTCAAACTACTGTCTAAACCTTCCCGGCACTAATAAGAACAAACTGTGCTATTTTCAGCGAAACCGGTCCAGTGATTTTCGAGAAAATCGAGGACAAACAAACAAACAAATTTACATTGATTTTTATATACTATACTCGTATTATATGATATCTTGTCTTAATATTGTGTAAACATTAATTACCACCGGAATACTCTGTAATATAAAACGTTTCGTGTACGTTTCGCCATTAGCGATTTTTTTCGTTTGAATAATTTAGTTATTTTAAATGTAATTTATTTTTTATTTTTATATCTTATCTTATTGGGTAAAGTCACGAGGGACAAATCCATGATTTGTTATTTTTTAGCGTACCTTTCAATACATGTAAACAATGGAAAAAATTTAACTGTCAATATCCCGAAAATTATAAATGAATAAAAAAAATAAATAAATAAATAAAATTATGTGAAGGAAAATGTTTAAGAAGTAAGTTCGCGGGAGGCAGGGGGGGCGATAAGGATGTTGACGATAAGGTGAAAGTAGGAAATTCAATTTAGGGAAGACCTAATTCAGAAGATGCTTGTAAAAATATCTCAAAGGAAGCGAAATTCTCAGTCAACGGAATAGTTCTGATTCCAACTCTATCGTATGGCAGTGTGGCATAAAGCTGGCACGAAAGTAGATCGATGTAGTAAAAAAGAAATCACTGAGCGAGTGTCACTTGTACGACAGTATTTCGAAAAAGGCCATCGAAAATAATGGAAAGCCAAAATGAAGCAGAATAAGAAAGGAGCTTCTAGATGGTTTGAAATAGTAGAGCAGATGGATTGAGAAAGACGTGTGAAAGCGAGGATGCCGCAAGAAGCCTTGTCACGATCAAGTAAATCAAATACTAGTGAATGTATTACCGTGAATACCTAATATCTTACCGTTCTGTAACAACGTCATCGAAGCTTTTTTATTAATTCTTAAAACCTTTCGATTCTAGTTGTTCCGTATTGGGAACCAAATAACGGTCCTCATAATATACGTTCTATCTCCGTTTCTCTTAAGGTCAGACATGTGTTTTAGAAAGAGAAAACACCAGATCTCACTTTACATCATATTTTGATGGTAGAGTAAATCAAATACTTAAGTGAATTTATTATCGTGAATGTCTAATATGTTACCTTATGTAACAACATCAACAAAGCGTATTTATTAATTATTAAGACCTTCCGATTTTAGTCGTTCCGTATTGGAAACCAAATGATGGTCCTTACAATACACGTTTTATCTCCTTTTCTCTTAAGGTCAGATATGTGTTTTAGAAAGAGAGAACATCAGATCTCACTTTACATCATATTTTGATAGTAGACTTAAAGGGTTAACATTCCGTGTTTATTAGAGTAAAACACACATTTGTATATATCTTCAACAATACCACATGTCAGTTTTTTTGTCAATGGGAGTATCCTTTGTGTTTGCCTCCTGTCGCAATTCGCAATTCAAGAATTTAACTGTGCGACTTAATGAGGTGATTCTCACAGGGAATGGCAAAGTGTTTCCAAGGCTAGCGCTGGAATTAATCTACGTCATCTGTAAACTTTACGGGAGAGGAGTATTGTGGCCAAAGTTGGTCTCGTACCGACTACTTGCTTCGCTTGTTCTTGTTTGGTGCTAACCACACCGGCCCGCCCCCGCCCTCCTGCCGCCTACCCGCCCCGCCCACCCTCGGTCCCATGTCCCGTCATGCGGGAGGCTGCCTTTGTTGGCGAAACCCAACAGGATTATAATATCGAATAGAAATGTTAGCATTATCAGTTGAATGACGAATTATTCGTGGCTATTAACTGGTAATTCGCCAGTCTTAAGTATAACAGTTGGCATAATATCAGGGGCGTTAAAAGAAAATCCTATCACCCGAGGAAACTTATAAGCCGGTACAGTAATCTAAGAACTTCGCAATTCTCATATTCACAGCCGAAATAGAATTGAGTCTAGAGAAAGGTAGAAGGAAATGTGGTTTCAAAAGACATTAGACCAAAAGCTGATAAAGCTTTCTGAAGGCTTTTTCTTCCAATTAATAGATAACAACTGATTAAACTTAGTACGAAGCAGAAAAACTGTTGAGCAAATTCAATTAAAATCCCTAGAACCCCGAGTTCTAGAGTTATGAATTTAGAACCGCTATATTTTGCCTGGAATTTCTAGATTTAAAATAAAAATTAACGAAAAGAACTTTCTTTACACCACTGTTTTTTTTTATATATAAATATCTTCATGTTTCAGAAGCAAAGCTTCAAATTATTATTGAAATTTATGTTAATAATATTCTAATAATAATAATATAGTTTATAACTTATTTATTTTTTACAATTATTTTTATATGTTTAATTAAATACTTATTTTAGTATTTTTTGTTGATGTTTGTAATCTGTCTATTTGTTAATTCTATACTTGTAATTATTTTTAGTATATTGTTTATCCCGACGAGGGAAGCTTTGCTTCTGAAACATTTAGATATTTATGTATTAAAAACAGTGGTGTAAACAAATTCCTTCTTATTAATTATATTAATTATGATGCCACAGAATTATTACACATCTTTCGATAAAATTAATAACTTTTATCATTTTTAAATATTGCATTTACTTTATTTTCTAGGTAACTCGTATCAACTAGCAAAAGGCAATTTCTATTTTAAGCTATGGAGATGTTAGTTATCCAATAAATTTTTAAAAATTAGGCGTTATTTTGTTTTAATTATTTAATGTAAATCAAATTAAACGATGTTATAAATTAAGTTCTGCAAGTATTTTACTTTTTATTATTATGACAGCTGTTTCGGCATTCAAGGTCATTTTTAAACTGTGGTTAATCCATATTGCGACGACTTATTTACATGATTTTATTTACTCCCACCCAATTCTAAATTTTGACGGGCGTTTAAAATAATTATGTATCGGTAAAACCGATTTACTTAGAAAATAATTAAAATTCTCTATTATGTGAGGTTTTTACATTTATAATGTGTTTCCCCGTATTTAAATAACAATGTTTTTTTATTGATTTATTTTAACGTATAATATTGTTTTGGTGGTGTGAACATACAGCGAAGTGGTGAACAAGTAAGGAAAATTATTGACGTAGTGACGAAAATGGCCTTGAATGCTTCGGCCACAATAATAAAAACTAAAATTCTTGCGGAACTTAATAATAGTATTGTTAAATTTAATTTACATTAATTTTTTTAAAAATACATGGAGTTTTACGAATTAAACACAAAAACAATTAATAAGAGGTTTTTCTTTTCAATCGTTCAATAAGAAAAATAATGTTAAATCTCGGGTGAAGTCAAGTCTATTAGAAATAGAACAGATTTAAAATTATCGATCAATACAACGTACGAGTATATGCTTTAATTCATGTGCGATTATGATGTAAAACCACAACACTTTTGCTTCGTCCAAAAATGGAATAGTTTGTCTTGGCTATTTTGACCAATATTAAACAGAGACGTATAAAACGTAACGATGTGGTTACCTTTGTCGCATCAGCTGTTTTCAAACGGGATAGAAATACCTTTTAACCGACAACCCTCCCTTATTTTTGTCCTATGATTCCTTAACTTGACCCATTTGCAAAAACAAAAATTACTGTTGTCCAAAGTTTCGTAAGAGTTTTTCATTTTATTTTGTCGACTAACATAAAAACTTATTGTTTTTTTTTTTCATTACAGGTAAGACGCTTTCCCAACTCCTTGAAAGTCCGGTCCCCGTCCTCGGTAAGGCTGCTTGTACCGAAATTGTTTCAGACCAATTTTTGGACCTAACTAGTTTGGAACTAGAAGATACTCTGGCAAAATGTTATATAAAGATTAAAGAACTTTGTGCTTTATCGTAAAGGCGGAATATGAAGAAAATTTGTACCTAATTTTGAAGAATAAAATCGACGACGGAAACCTTCTAGCAATACATAATTTTCAGAGATTAATTAATATTCCAGTCTTTGACATTGTCCGCGATCCACAGACGAACTCGCGGCAAATCGCGGCGAGTGCGTCTTGCCGGGTTGTATGTGCGCCTAGTACCTCGCAATCGCTGCATGTGGAAACCGTCTTATGAATTAAAAAAATGATATATGGCATGGAAACATTCCGACTGTCGCCGAGCTATAACCAAAATGCACCATACTATCACAGCAGCATTCAATGAAAGTGATGAGTTTGGTGTATAGGTAGAGACAAAAGTGGGGCGCCGTTGTGCGAAGATGCGATTTGCTGTAGAATGGGTGAACGATGTTGGCGACACTTGTCCGCGCGATTCCATACAAATTAAGGTTCATGGCTCATCCCTTGTTTCTAATATCTATAATGGTATAAAAAAAAAACTATCGAATGATGATCTCTTTCGTAAATAAATTGGCACAACTTTCTTTCTGGATTTTCTAAGCCAAAGACACTTTTTTTATCTCGAAACGCCTTTTCTACGATGATAAAACTCTGGAATATCCACAATTATTTTATTCCATTTTCTACTTCAACAGAAAATTTTGTGGTTATGCCATAACAGCGTGCAAAGTACAAGGAGTATTCCCTCGTTAGTCGTGTGTTCCATTGAGAATACTTTCAACACTTTCCGAGTGTTCAAAATATTCTCATCATTGGTATTTGAAAATCTTTCATACCCGAGTTGGTTACAGAGCTACACATTCATACTGGGGCGCTATCCCCGTTCTTTTTAAGTAAGATTCCTTAACTTTTTTCCTTAGGGTGAAAGCCTTCTTACTTAACTGCGGTTCCGGTTCTCTCGGATAACAGCTGTCAGCTGAATTCAGCGAGCGACATTCATCAAAAATGTCAATATTTGCGACGTTTTAACGAGAGAAAAACTCAATATTAAGAATGTTTCCACTTACGTGTTTATTTACTTTAAACATAATTAGCTAGTAAACATTATTAAACATTATATAAATATTCACATTTTCGACAATTCACGTCAAGCGCGGCATTGAAGAGAGTCGGTACGACCGGCCGAGTCCAATGAATTCGATGCCGAAGGCGGTGGTCTCACTCCGAGTTCGCAAATCCGAATTCACTCGTTCCGAACTCACACTCAAGGAACGGCAAAGGTTTTGGATTGGAGTCAGAAACGAAAGGCGTCCCTATTCATTAGTGTAAAATGAACGATTTTTGATTCCGGAACGGCGGAAATGCGGACCGAAAGGAACGAAGACCGAGTCCCGGATCCATGTGGCTAAACTCGGAATTGGAAACGAGTTTTTATAATAAGTGGAATGACCCACCTCTTCGGTCGGCCAAATTCAAATGTCACTTTTAGAACTAGAGACAAAAAAGGTGATTCTTCGTTAAAAGGCGTATTTATGTTATTTAAAAATAAAATTAAAATGTATTAAAATGCATGATAATATAATGTAGCTGTTTTTAAAAGTTTTAGTTCAAAATGTTATGTGACTTGAAGATATTTTATCAATTGGTGTTTTCAAATAATCTCTTGACAATCTACGAATTTAGTATATTTTTACTATGTCTCACCGGAATTCCGCAGTTAATCGAGAAGTCTTTAACCCTAAGAAAAAACGTAAGGAATCCTTAAAAAGAACGGGAATAGCGCCTCAGATAAAGAAAGCGATGTCTGTGTCTAACTGCAACATCTCATATAACGACGAGGTTTTAATAAATCTTGGTGATATCCCACTTGAAGTCAGTTAGAACTATAACCATTGACATTTTATTTCAAAGTATTATAAGCGTATAATTAAGTCTTTTTTACCTACAAAAAATTACTTATATTTGAGGAATATTTCCAAAAGATTTTCTTTATATTTTGATAATTGCTTTTTATTAATCGCAGAATTTTACAATGAATTTATAGGTTAAATATTAGCTTATGACTATTGGTAGGTAGTATGTTTTTTCAGAGTGGCAGAACTCTCAGTATCGCTCTGGTGAAAGACCACCCATTCATAATGGAAAAATTGCGGTGTTTATAACTATATCTGAATAGTCAGATACTTCTCCGCATTCCTCTTTCCCATCTCCTTTCCTTCCCTACTCCCTACAACCTCACAACATATCTCAATTGGGGATGCTATAGTCCCACTGTGGCGTATATCCGGGAGTAGTTATGACTCTTGTACCGTAGTCATATAAAAGAAAAATATATTTTTTAAACATAAGCACTTTGAAGAAATAGAACAAATGGAATAAGCCTAGAAAATAGACTTTTCCAAATCTGGAAAACTTTTTATTTTTATGTTTAAAAGAACGATAAACATTTCTGGGTTACGAATAATCTGACAATATTTTAAAATCTCCTGCTACCATCACAATAAGTGGAAGATGTTGCTTGTATCGAGGAATTGAACTCACGACGCCTGGGTGGGACCCGGACGCGGTGCCAACTCAGCCACCGAGCTGTCTTAGTATTAGTTACCGTACTTAGTTTAAATACAGTGCATACATTTATTGTTTGCCCATTCCTCTTGTAAAGCTATGGCTTTTATGTACCTGGAAACTTCAGCCGTAGCCGTCGCCACAACTTATTCAAGATAAAACACGGCAGAACAAGTTCTATCGCAACATAGCATGACAAGAGGAATGGTGCTATTGAATTAAATTTCTAAAACAGTGAATATATTGCTATTTTAATGATCTTAAAATATATTTGTACTCGTATACCTATTTTCCTTGAGAATATTAAAATAAGAAATCTTGTTAATGGCATCTGTCGTACTATATTTTATGTAAAAAAAAATTTAAAGATGCATCAAGCATCGGATCATCTCTCCAGTTTTCTAATATATTCTAAAAAGTACCATAAACCCCACGTCACCCTCCCATGACAATGCCGATTAAATCGCTTAGCTGAAATGCTGCCACGATTATGGATCCAGAGATATCTCTAGTCCACCGCATAGTAGGACAGACCATTATCCGAAACTAGAACCATGTCAATTGATTTCCGTTTTCCCGGTGTCAGATGAAGTTTAAGTGATGATAATTGGCCATCAATGGAAACCAATGACTTTCTAACCACATCAGAAGTTAAGTAACTAACACGTAATTGCTTTACCTCGTGGAGGTATAACGAAAAGGTCACTAGTTTGAACAACTGAAGGCTATACGGGTATTTAATTAATTTTAAAATAATCAAATAACGTTTTATTTCATGAAACAATTAAATTATTTTTTCAACGATATAAAATCGCTTTGTGGAGTCATATTTATTAAATTAATAACAATTACTTTGTTTAAAACCACTGTATTAATACGTAAATATCTACATGTTTCAGAAGCAAAGTTTCTCTCATCGAGTATATTGTTTATCGTAATGAGGGGAGCTTTACTTCTGAAACATGTAGATATTTACATATTAAATACAGTGGTTTCAAACAATGTAATTGTTGTTAATTTAATTTTATTAGTATTTTTATTATTAAAAAGAACATATGCGGGTTATGAATAATCTGACAGTATTTGAAAATTTCCTACTACCATCACAGTAAGCGGAAGATGATACTTGTGTCGTGATAGAGGATTTAGCCAACCGAGCAATTGAACTCACGACAACTGGGTGAAACTCAGATGCCCCCGTTATGTATTCAGTTGTATTTAAGCGTCACAATAAAAATAAACTAATATTATACCTTAAGGTTTTCTCCATCACGTTTAGTGATTACCAGTGGTGTGCAAAGAGTTTTAAATCAGGTAGGCATTAAAAAAAACTTCTAATTAATTTATATTAAAAAAAAAAAACTTATCACAGACGTGCAAAGTTTTCGTTTAGAATTGCCAAGCTGCTGGTTGGGATTACCTGCCAGATCAAATATCTAAATGACTGATTCATGTGTACATATTACAAGCCGATTACTGGTTATATAAAATTTCCATATTTTTTTCGACCACACAAATGCATGAGAGAGAACCAATTTAATATGATCATTATTTCGTTAAAAAAAAAACAGATGGCACTGATTGCTAAATTAATTTGTGGTCTGTACCGAAAACTACAGAATTTTTTTGACAATAACACAATTCTTCCCTTGAATGCGGATTGCGCACACATGTACACTTTTTTGTGTAGAATACAGTCAACATTTGAATAAAACTTATGCATCATTTTGCATACTTAGTTCCTGATTTGACACGTTTATGGCAGGGCGGTTGGTGGGGCGCGCGCAGCTTTCCGATTCGTAACTCTAACTTCGCGAGTATATTTGAAAGTTTAGATTGATTTTTCGAAATAATTTTATATATTTTAAGGTAGGTGAGTAAGGTAGGGTAGGCGGTGCTTATGTGCCTTATGGAATGCACGCCTCTGGTGATCGCCAAATTGACGCCATAGTGTTTCTTTTTTAAATTTGAATTTTAAACGCCGATTCTCGGCCAGTTTCAGCTTTTGATCAAAAGTGGATCATCTAAAAAGCATCGTAGGATGACTGTTATGCTTGACAGCTGATAACAATATGATAAAATATACTTAAACAAGCCGAGAACTGCCGTTCAACGGGAAGTGCTCAAATGTCAAAAACGTCAAAAACCAATCGTCGTTGTGATTATCTGAGCCTGAAACATTTCAATTTAAATATTCAATAATTGTTATTAAGGCGATGAATGGGAACTAATGCAAAATTGTGTCATAGATGATTTAATTAAATACTGCAAGTAGAACACACAACAAGGCTTTCGTTTAATCGGGCATTGTTTTGATATTTTTATAAGCTTAGAAAAAAATAAAGAATCAGACCTAAAACAATGTTTAAAGTACAAAATCTCCTGCTTACAAACCCCTTTTCCGATATTGTCGTGGTAAATTACGTTCCTTAGAATATGACCGAAAAAACATTTAGAAAATTATACCCGAGCTTTACAAAATAAAATAAAACACGCCTTTCGGTGATGTTTTTTTTTTGTGTAAATCTAAATATGCGGCCGGTGTTAAGCGGGAATTTCAGCCTTTTCGCCATCTGCATTAGGAGTGCGTGATTTCGTGGAAGTGTATCCCCTTAAATAAATATTATCATCAACAATTATGCGTATTGGTCAGTGCATAATATATTCATGAATAATGTAATAACTTACTGAAGCTTTTTAACCGCCTTGTAATATTTAATCATTGAAGAAGATAATATTAACCGATTAATGGAGGATAGTATTGAAAAATCTTTGAAGTTGAGATATGATATCGATGAAGATGGCGTTCCTGGGTTCGATTCCCCGATTCGACTGATACCTTTTATCTTCCGTGGTTTTTTTGGTTTCGTGTTTCATTTAGGATTGGTTAATATTAACTTATTCAATTATTTAATAATTTATGTGTTTTCTTGGTTTGGGCATGTAGAGCGAATGAACGAAGAAAGGAGTGTAAGGAGAATATATGACGCGAATGTGAATGGAAGAAGAAGCCGGGGACGCCCGAGGAAGACATGGCACGATCAAGTGAATCAAATACTCGAGTCGGGCCATGTCAGAAGTCGGAATAACAGAAGAGAATGTAGGAGGCGTTGTATGAATGTGAATGAAGAAAGAAGTGTATGCCAAGATCGAGTTGTTTGGCGGTCCGTCCTCTCTGCCTACCCCTGCGGGGAAACGGCGTGATGGTTAGTTAGTTAGTTAGTTATGTGTTTTCTTTCTGTGAAAGATATTAATCTAAGTTACATTTATCCCTAAGTAACAAAATATTGTACTAGGCACAAACATAATGTAACTAAAACTGAATACCCTGTGTTTTGTCTCTTTTAAAGGTCCTCCCTGCTTGTTCTCTAGTATTGTCACGTATTAAAGATTCTAGCCTTAAATCAAGAAAGGTGTTTATATTCGATAAGAACTGAGAGTTCGAATTTAAAACAAACTGCCAAGGATTACGTAGGAATATTTTTATACCTTATTGTAAGTTCGTGTACTTTAAACCGTTTATATTATTACTTCTAACACAACGCTTTTGTATTTATTTTCTTTTCTGCGCGGAATTAATCCTTTAAGCTCTTTTTTAAGGTGAACTCACAAACAAACTCGTTTATTCCTGCTGTAGAGTCGAACGAAGGAACAGAATTGCCAAACGGATTAAATCTAATTCATTTCCATGGATTAAGCTGGTTTTCTTTTAATAATATATAATGGATTTTTTGTATCTATAGCTCATATTGTCATATTCAATGTCAATTTTAAACTAAGGAAGTTGTGAGGGATAACACCTTTTTGAAGAGTCTCAACTGCTCCCAACTCTCCAGAGCCATTGGGACTATGGCATTCCCAATCGGGGTATGTTGCGATGCTGAAAATAGTTGGGCGGATTAGGAGATGCGGAAAGAGGAAGGTTACGAATACTTGGCTATTCACATCTGGTCACCAAATACGGTTAAAACCATTGCAATTGATTTTTAACGCGAATTAAATAATACTTATTTGCGCACGCCGGGATTTGAACCCGCGAACTCATGATTCGAAATAGGTGATATCAACACTCGACAATAAACTCCTAGCAGGATTTCCAGGAGAAATAATTTCCCTCAGGGACTATGTCATCTTTGGGGATGCTGTGAGGAGGGTCTTTTTAAGGAAGTTCTGAAAAGGGTTCTGATGTGGGGTGGGTAGGAATATGGTAGTCAAAGTGTCCAGGAGAGACGGACAAATTAATCCATCCCTCCCAAATCCAGCTGGAGAGGTGAATGGATCTCCCTCAACTGGCGAAAACAATATAAAAACTTTGAAAAACACGGAAAATATTTAGATATTTTTTGCATTGTAACAAAAATAACATGATTTGTTGTTGAAAACGACACTGGTTTTGAAAGAGTAGGTAGTAAGTCATTATTTACCGAACCCCTTTTTTATGTAGCCACGTTAAGCATGTATGTACCGACCAGTTCATATTACTGTACAGGTCCATAAAAATATGTCATGTAAACCTTTTTAAATCCGGCTTAATTTTCATACGAACCTTTTTTTATTATTCGTTTCATTTTGTTTTGCAAGATTTTAACTTTCGTAATGAGCGGGGTGGGAACTCACTGAATAAATAATGCTTACAACGGGAAATTCATAAAAATTTCGTACTTCCAGGTAGTTTACTAGATCTACTAGTTTTTATGAAGTAAATTTTAACTCAATGATATTCGTTATTGTATTAGGTAGCTTCGAAAAGTGTAATTGATTTATTAAAAATAAGTTTTCAAAGCAAGCCTTAATTCACAAGCAATAATAACGTTTTCCGGTCGGCAAAAGTATGGAATAAAAGTGATGTAAGCAAAGTTATTGTTTTATTTTTTAAATTATAATGTCACATCACCAAGTTACAGCTTCATATGAAAATATAATAAAAACGTCTCTTTCTAAAACGGTAACGTTTTCAAAAAACTGTAATTCTAAAATTTTGTAACATTTTTTTAGATGAATGGTGAACGTAGGAAATTTAATTGTTGGAGGGTTTCAACGATAGTTGTTTTTAAAAGGAAGTATGGCAAGCAGACCAAGGTCAGATTCTGATCCCAGCCCTTATGAATGGCACTAGGGAGTAGACATGGACAAAATTAAATGACTGGATTAAATTAATAAATTCAATCTCGTGACACACTCGATCTGGTTCTCCATTTAACATGGGATTAATTCTTAATTCCTTAGTTTAGGTCTTGCAACCCTATGATTTTTTAACGTGCGGCACTATAATTACGACCCAGTTAGTATGGGCGTCACCGCAAAGTCGCCGGAGATATTGTTCAGTGTGCAGGACACTTTCTAACTTATGCAATCTCTCGCCGCAATTCATCAAAACCCTCATGCGTCACCGTCCGCACTAGCTCGTAGCGGCATATTCTCTTTCACCGTTCGTATTCCCTAATTCAAGGAAAATTTCATATTTAGTTGTGACGTCGAAGTCACTACGATTTTAGTCCGTCGATATCGAATCTGTCCGTGCCCGGTCCGCGGGGCGCAAGTTAGTCAAATCATTGCGAGACACTAGTCAGAAGTTCCTCATTTATTCCCCAATGGCGGCGTCGTTTTCGTTCGTATTAGTTCAGCGCGGCCAAGCTGTCAATTTCATTAGACGGGTGGGTATTTCCGAAGTAATGAGTAGGTACTCGGTAGGGTGCATCTTTGTTTGACTCTTATAGTGCCTTTAAAAACGAAACCATTGTTTACTACATTGAGGTGAATATATTTTTTTCCTATTATTTAGTGTCTAGTTGAGTAAGAATTTTATTCTCGTGTTTATTTTATTTTTAAATTTGTCATTTTCAACTCCAGCGCAATTCGCAATGCGAAAAATTCCCCAGTTCTTATTTATTTTTTTATTATTACATTTGTTTATTAATTAAAAGAATGAATGAAATGAAGAAATTCGCAAGTCTAGGTGAATCAGACTGAATCGATTCACTACTGCGAATTAATCTGCCCATGTCTACTGAGGAACATAACTTCTTAGTGGAAGTACGATAAGCAGACTAAATTTATTAGCTGAAGCTACATTCAGTCATTTTCTATGCAGATGGAGCCATAATAAGTTTTTCGTTTTTTTTTTATTTCTTCAATTAATGTAAAATCATTTTGTGGCATCATTTTCAGTTAAATTATTTTGTACCACTATTTAATAAATAAATACTAAACCAATAGTTTCCTCATGGGTATTATTGTACAAATAATTATATTAGATAAATACAAATATTTAAAAAATACTAATTATTATATTTATATTAGAGACTAGGAATACAAACATTTATTTTTTTATTTAATTATTTTGTAGTTTACTTTGTATCGAAAAGGGGAAATTGGTTGAAAAACATGTTGATATTTATTTATTAAATAGTGGTTTAAACAAAATAGTTCAAATCTTTTTTAATTGTTATAAGGTAAATGAGTTCCCAATGTATGTGTGGTAGAAAGTGACCAAAGTACAGGTAAGAATGTCAGAAATTAATGAAAGGTGTTGAGGGGAAAAATGTAGTAAGAAGTGTCAAGAAGTAGAATATTATCTGATGCGCGAGTGGAAGAAGGAGTTAGTAAAGCAAAAGGACGTAATGCTTTTCGGGTTATGACTCGAATCGGAATGACGGAAGAGTGCGTATAAGTATGAATGTGCAAAAAATAAGGGGTATCTGCCAAGACGTGGGTCCGACCAGCCAAAAATAGAAAGGGTGGTTAATTACCTATCTTTAATAATATACATAGTTGCTGATAGAAATAAATTCTGCAATAAGTCAAGATTTTTGTAGACTTTTAAAAAATTATATAACATTATGTACTTTGCAATAGGTACTGTTACTCTAAAATTTTGTTTTATTACGGAGCGCTATGCATTCAAACATACATTATTTTCCTACAATTTTTCCAAAATCAAATCATTCAAAAAAACGTATCTTCACAATATTATTCCCTCCATAACACGGGTATATTCCAAGGGTGTAAATCATTGTTACTTACAAATTCAATATTTATCATTTCCTAATTAAATATTGCATCAATATGAACCCAAAGACCATTATAAATCTCGTTTCCATGACTTTGCAAGTATCTGCAAGGAAATCAAAATAAACAAATTTCGCTTGGTTACTGGATGGATCAAAAAAGAATTTTTATTTAACTTTTTAAAGCTTGACGTTTCGATAACCATTGATGTTGATTTTTACCCTTTATTTTACTTTTTCCGTAGCTATAATTTTTTTTATCTAATCTCTTTTTAATTTTAAATACACTTAAATAAATGCTTATTTAAAATCCCTATAGCCGTTAATAAATAAATGCTTTTTTTTATCTAACTGGCTTTACTAACTATGACTATGAACGAAATCACTACAGTAATTTTATTAATTTTGTTTTTATTTTTAACACCCTTCCGGAAAACTTTTTTTTTTCAGACACTGTTCTTCGAACAAATCCTATAGAAATGACAGCTGGTATCGAAACTGTACTCAATTTTTTTCAATTCAAAGTATCTATAAATTTTATACAAAACTTTCTATTTTGGGCTGGTCGACGGTTTATAATTACTAGATTTGATGTTATAAACCGTTTTAAAAATCACAACGTAAGTTTACTGAGAGAAACAAAACTACCCTGATTTGATCAAATTACAACAACAATATTCAAAGATTATGACAAACGTCGCTAAGCACCCAGTATCCAAATATCATCATTCCAAACTATTTAGAACCAGTATGACGCTTGCACGAGTTACTATCGGTGTGCACAAATACATTAAAAAGTACGCTCTTTAAAGTGATTTTCCTGTACCTAACATTTGACCGACCAAAACGATTCCTCACGCACCTCATTTATTAATCGGGCGCACTTAATTCCATGTTGTTTGTGTCCCTCTGATGACGCGGTGCGGTGGCTCTTCATTAATAGTTGCTCCCAGCCTCGTGTGTTGTCTGCTGTGTTGCGGGACCGACCCTTTGTTAGTGACATTCATAATTTATAAGGGTTTTCTTCAAGGGATGTTGTGTTTGCCTTTTTGGTCAGTCCTTGGTTTTCACGCGTGAGACAAATCTGATTATTATCTGAAAAAAAAATTCTATTTTCAGTTTTTTTTTTCTATATTATATTTTATTATGAATCAATTAATACTTTATAATAAATATCCCTGTAAACATACTAAAAATAATGTTCATATTTTATTGAATAAAATATTAAAAATATTTAATTATTTGTCGAACGCCACAGAAATGTTTTTTGCAAATTCGGAAAAAAAATATATATATATGCTCTGCGTTCATTGATAATTTGCCGAATTATATAGTATATTATAATGAGAAATAGGGGGACGGGGTTTCACTCACCTTACCATGATGCGCGGTCATCAGTAGTAGACGGCGGTCTGCCAACTGTAATGGTATTATGCATGGCCAATATTTTTTCCTCATTTATTTACACTCATACATAATATTTTGCATAAGAACATCTACATATGTACTATTAATAAAATGGTTTCATTTTTATCCAACTTAAAAATTACAATATTCTAAATGAGTGTCCTGTACACTGAGTATACAGCACCGGAGCTGGAGGGATTTTCTAGCATCGCAAAGTAAGGGTTAAAACCATTAAAACCATTTCCGTGTTTTAGTTTCAAATTTGTATTCGCTAAATACCTTATAATAAAGGTGCATCTTAACACGTACCTAATTCAGTTGACACTCCGGGGTAACCGGAAATTGTTAAAGATATTAAACCAATAAAACTTAAATATTGCAATCATTGTAATATTTCTATCATAAGAATTTGGTCGCCAGTATGGAAGGGTTGAACATGTAATACGGATCTATCCAGTTTTATTTCTTACTTGGATTTCGGATTCTTGAATATGTTTTCATTTCATTTTCACGGAAAAATATATTATTTCCGTGAAAGAAAGAAAAAATCCGACACAAATCAAATCATTGGGGTCTCAGCATATTTCAACTCTATTCTCGACATCTGTTTTCATGTTGAAAATTTTGTAACAAGATTGTGTTTTTTCAGTTTTTATTTTACATCAACTCCACATAGGGGTGTTTTTACAGTCATCTTTGAGAATGCTGTGCAGGGGGTCTTTTTTAAGGAAAGTAAGGAGATAAAGTTCTGGGAAGTACGGTGGGTAGGAATCTGGGGGTCAGTATGATCGGGAGTGACAGACGTATTATTCCACCCCTCCCGCTGTGCAAGGCGATGGGTCAAAAGAGTCCGACTGGAGAGGTCAGAGGGTCTCCCTCAACCGGCCTCTCCCGATCCGACCAACCACGCGGTCGGTGGGCAGACCTGGACAATCCTCACCCCATAAACCCGGGCATTTCAAAGTTAAGCGGGTATTTCAAAGCACAAAGTAGTTTCATCCACATTGAACTTCCAGACTGAAAAATCTGTTGATTTTTATTATTCTGAAGCTCACAATTTGAGAGTTTTTGCTGCTTCATTTAACAGATTCCTCCAATATAGAAGATATGTAAAATCTATGATATAGTAAAAATTTAGAATTTTTTGAATAATTAATAATTTTTTGCAATTACTTTGAAGAATTTCGATACAAAAAATATTGTTACAAAGATATTTTCAGGTCTTTAAAAACATGTACCTACTTATTTTTTCACAAATTTTAAAGACCTGCCTACGCTATCTCAATGATTATTACTTTTATTGTTTTTCTAACGATTGTCTATATTGGTAAATTGCAAAGGTTTTTCCGGGGTATCAACCCTTTTTTTAATATTACACAGAGAGTGTATTCTCCGTATGTGGGGATGATGTGTGGAGGGTCGATTTGGGGACAAAAACAGCACACCTCAGTCTCGAAGAGACGCATGTTATACGATGGTTAACGCTGTAACTCTTGTGATATAAATTAAAATAATAATAATAATCATCATTTCATGAGTTTACTAGTTTTACTTGCCGGCTTCACCCGAGATTTGATGTGAAAATTATGGACATAGAATATTATGTGGTTGTCTAATTTTTTTTATAATTAAATGACCATTTTAAAGCCCATGAAAAGGACATTGTGTTAACAGATGATAATATTTTCTTCTTTATAGTACCCATCAAGTGGTAAATGTTGACCATGTATGGACGCTGGATCCAAAGATCGCACAAATGAAGATGATCATATTTTATAACCCTATTCAGGGTTCCAATTTCCATCCATTAAAACCTCGTCTCAATTGCTATTGCTCTAACAATATAAACATGTTGATCCTCTTTTAAGTATTACGTAAGCGAGGGGGATTTGAAGCCTACAGAAAAACATAGAAAAAAAGTAACAAAGGTTTCAAAGTATTATTTATTTTTATTACATAGCTCTAATATTAACATAAATTCAAAAATCGGAGTGAAAGTTGTTTCTTGGAAAATGGAGTTTTCCATACCGTAGTAACAATTAAACTACAGTACAAAAACTTTGCATTCCAAGTAACACCTATCGCTTCGATTACCCGCAGAGATGGTAATGCGACTCTAAATTTGTTCATGTATTTATTGGGAGTCATTAAAATAGTTATGAAATCACTTCTGAGAAATTATTAGCTAATTTATTAATTATTTCAAATATACATATATATATTTTTTAATGATGACGTATGAATCTAATGAACTAGAAAAAATATTCCTCAACTTTAAAATTTACGGAATTTTAACAGTCGCCGACAGCAAAACATTCGCATGCCATTCAAAAACACGTGCCTCTGAGCTACTAGCAGCGATTAACGGACTTGGTCAAAGATTAACAAAGACTTTTAGGTTACTTCCGAGAGATCCGAGCGTCTGGGGGTACTCATTTTGTCGTCGCTCTAATGACTCGCCCGGTCCCATCACCCCTTGCTCCCTACCTTCTATATCCTGGTACATGTTTATAAGAGGGTTACTGGTACGAGTGCCCTCGTCAGTTTTTGATATTATATGATATCAGAAAGTACTCTAAAACGTCCATTATTTGAATGTTATAAATTCCTATTTCAGCTGCTCATATAGCTTAATGGAATTATGGCCTATCTAATGTGTATGGCATATATTAAGTTTACCTCTTTTTGCACGAATAATTCAATAAAACTGAATAGACATATTTGGTATGGACACTTCTAGCAATATCCCTGGAGAAATACTAGGATTTTTTTTAAATACAAAAAATTTCGTCCAGGAATAAAGTCGCGGTTAACGCCACGATTAAGTACACAATTAAGTATAATAATATTATTAGCAGAGCAAATACAACAAATTAAGTCGAGTGGACCGGGTCAGATTATGGTGGACGGAAAAAGAGCATGTCCCAACATTAGCAGACGATATAATTCTATTGCTTGTCGTTAAGTTAAAACGTGCTTCATACAAATATCTAACGAACCGTGATAAATAAAAAGCTAGATTGGTGTATACTAGTCAAATGAAGTACTGCAAAAGAAAAGTTGGGTAAATTAAAACCCTATTCCAGAAAAATCCAACGACAACCGTTCAAGGGCTGAATTGGTAAATGCATCGGGTTCTCACACAAGTGTTGTGAGTTCAATTCCTCAGTCGCCTAAGTCCCAAGTAATGGTACAGCAACATCTTCCTCTCATAGGGATTTTCAAATATTGTCAGGTTATACGTATCCCGGGAATTTTTACTTTCTTTGTGCCATACACATTAGATAGGGCATAATTAGGAGGGAAGAAGCCAATTTTAACAGGGTGAACGTGTAGGCATGTCCTTTTTAGTGATTTTCCAATAAATAAATCCAAATATTATTCAGACAACTCGCATTGCACCACAAAGTATTAGTATTTACTCTTCGATAAACAAATCTGCTAATGATCAACTAGTCCTTTTTACAAATGTGTGAAATTTATCGCCAATATCCTTCCCGTAGCTGCCATGCCAACATCCAAAACTAACGCAAACCGCCAATTTAAGTGAAACAGCAATAGATAACAAAAAAATCGGGTTGTTTACATAAACAGAATATTTTGTTAGATTATTTAGTTTCACCCTTTTAAAAATGTTTATTAATTTACTTACCGGAGGAAACGATGACATGAATGCTTTCGCATCATCGTCATTTCGGTTTGACGATTCTTTCACAAAACTGTTAAGAATTATATTGAATAAGTTTAAAATTAAGTAAAATAACGATTTCCTGTGGAATACAATGCGATATTTATGATTATTCTCTCGGTCACTTCTATTTTGACACCATTTGAATGCATAAGATTGCGTTATTCCGTAAAATCTTCCGATGGTCAATAGACGGCAGTCAGCGTGCGAATGATAGCGGAGATTATTAAAAAAATGCGCAACCCGGGCTGTGGCCAAAATGGATGTTACGTGATCTTTACCTCCGCGTCAAAATGGTACAGGTAGATTTTGCTTTAGGCATGTCTATGTAATTCTGACATCAATGATTAGTCGCGTTAATTTCGAAGTCATTTCAGTTGAGTAGATAATCTGGAAAATTTCGCTCAAAACATCGGAGGTTTCTTATATTTATCTCCCGTAGACCTTTGTAATGTTTGGCCATTCTATAAACCAACTCCGTAACTGAATATTTTGAGGATGCATCTTAATAGATGCATCCTATTACGCAAATATCAGTGCCGTGAATTGCCCAATTGACCAAAGGTAATAGTTTAGGTAAATGTGTAGTTTTTCAAGTTTGGGTATTATTTTTCCAGGATTGAGTATTTGAAAGTAAGAATTTGATTATTATCTTCCGCTGATTATTACGGCCAACTGAGTAACTGAGCTTTCAAGTTTCTTAATAAATTCTTAGAAAAAATACATTTTGATTAAAAATTCCTCGCCTTTCTAAATTTCTATATAATTTTTTTCTTATGGCTCATTTTTTTAGGGTCAGCACAGCTTTTCAGCATTGATCCATGTTTCAAAAGCTTCTTTCTTCCATGTCAATGCTCGATTTTGTGTTCCGCTTTCTATGCCTTACAGAAGAATAGAAAAAATAACGTAGATATTTTAACGTAGATCTTTTTCAACTTCCAATAAGTAGCCTGAATTTTTGCCGAAATCATTTTTATAATATATTATGTATTTTGAGTTGATATTGTTCATTAAGCCAAAAATGTGTGTACCGAAAAAAATACTCACATACATGGTCAATTTTTGTACTACCGACGCCACTCTTGATGCTTGTTTGTCAAAGACAGCGGGATTTTCCTCGCTCAAAGGGTAGAGCCGTAGAGCGTCCATTGTGAGCTGCGAGGTAGCGTACTATGGGGCTATGAGGCAGTAGACTGGCAGTGGGGCAGTCCGGTCGTTCCTCGGGGAGATATTTTCCAGCAGAGCGGATCTCCGCCCGTTTATCTCCTCTGAATCATTAAGATATTACCATGAGCCGTTCCAGTCGAAATTTAATACCGAAAAATTTGACCTAAAAAAGGATTTGTTTATTGGGCGTATCATTTTTATTTCCTGCAGATAAATCTACCGTAATTATTGCTACCTACTCGAATGGAATATTTCCATTGAATTGGATTAGTCGTAATGCCTACAGAGTAGGAAAGTGTACCTTTAACATGTATTAATCATTATAATGTATAAGTTTCCACAGTCGAAGATACCCGCGACATTAACAGACCGTTTTAAGGATCAGATGGGTGCCTCTATTAGTTCAGACTGTCTCTACACAGCACGCAATAAATATGAAAAATCAAAAAAATAAATTTCGATTGATAACTACATAATATGTTATGTACGTATATTTCAATTTACCATGTTTCTTTCCTTACCTTATCTACCCGAATATTTGTTTGTATGACGCAGCAAAATCTCTGAAATTTATTAATTGTTTGCGTGTTTACTTCCTAGAACTCCATTATTAAATTTGATTTACATTAAATTTTTAAAAAAATCTGAAATTTTAAATACTTTTTTCTATCTGATTTTTCTAGTCCATCGAAACCTTGTTCCACTTGAAACTTCGTTTCTATTGTTAACTTTAAAGCTTTAATATGTTCATTTATCTAGCGGTTGAAAAATAGTAGGTACCTACAATAATAATAATGTGTTTATTTCAGCTGATCAAAGCGGCGAGTGCAATATTCTTTCTGCCATATAAAAGAATACATCGAAATAAATTACATCATGTGGAAATAGAATATTAAAAACAAATACATATAAAAATAAAAAGGTGAACATATTTAGCACTTTTACTATGGTGGCTTGAGGGAAATTCTTCACCTATGGTGTAAGGGCAATAATATTAATGATATATTGCGTACAATAAGTCATATATTTTTTAGAGGAAAATAGTGTTAACATCACGAGCAATATTTTTTTTTTTTTTTTTACGTCTTCGAAAGCTAGCATATTTCTTAGAAATACAAGGTTACAATACAATAGTTAGATTAAATATACTTATCAAATCAAAAATAATTACTTTGTGTAAAACCACTGCATTTGATATGTAAATATCTACATGTTTCAAAAGCAAAGCTCCCTTCTTCGGGATAAACAATTTACCTACTAAAAATAATGACAAATAATAATAAAATTAAACAAATTAAAAAAACACACCCAAATTAAATATAAGTGATGAAAGTAGATAAGAAATTAATTAAAAATGTTAAAAAATAAATTGAAAAATATGAAATATTTATTTAAAAAATTGCATTAGAAATTTAATAAAAAATAAATAATTTTATTATTAATATGAATAAAATAGCAAGGTGTGAAAAATTAAATAATAAAATTTATATTAATAATATTATAAATGTAGTCATTAATGAGAAGATAAATTTATGAAATAACTTTTTTTTTTGAGATAATTAATAATATTTAATTGACTATGAACACTTTAATAAACTTACTTAGATTTAAAGAATCTATAAGTCACGTGTTCATCTGTTATTCAAGCGATTTCTCTCCTACGAAAACACAATACTAACAAATATAAGTATTACTCGTACAAGCAATAGCTGAGGAATATTTTATATCTGTGATATAAATATACCTCATATTAATTAAGGTTTACTTAAATTCCTCTTTGACCATGCTTGTAACGGGTTTAACACTTATTTCCCTTCTTTGTTAATAACCTTCACAGTAAATAATAAAACGGTGGAAAAGGGTGTATTTATTTCATGAATATTCAAAAAATATTTATTTTTTCAAGATAATATGCAAGTTCGAGAATATAAACATCTACTTCCGTGTATTTGTCTAATATCTGTCTGGAAGTTTTATTCTCGGAAGGTCTTGTTGGGGTATGAAACAACATGTGTAGGTACATATTTACCATTCTTATGTCAATTCTGATTTCTGATACCTCACTATTATATTCTGGATTATTAATTTAATACTTTGTTGTATTAATGTTTTTTATTATAGTTTTTTTTTAATATAAATTGTTATTGGACAAATCTATATTATGCTCAATGGAGGTTGTCGGGTCAACTTGTCTATCTTGTTAAAATATGGCTAGTGAGAGTTATTAGGTAAACTTGTTTATCTTGATAAATAATTTCCAATGATGGTAGTTGTCAGGTCAATTTGACTATTAGATAAAATATGGTCAGTGAGAGTCCAATAGTAGTTGTCGGGTCAACTTGTCTATCTAGTTAAAATATGTCCAGTGAGAGTTATTAGGTAAACTTGTTTATCTTGATAAACAATTTCCAATGATGGTAGTTGTCAGGTCAATTTGACTATTAGATAAAATATGGTCAGTGAGAGTCCAATAGTAGTTGTCGGGTCAACTTGTCTATCTAGTTAAAATATGGCCAGTGAGAGTTATTAGGTAAACTTGTTTATCTTGATAAACAATTTCCAATGATGGTAGTTGTCAGGTCAATTTGACTATTAGATAAAATATGGTCAGTGAGAGTCCAATAGTAGTTGTCGGGTCAACTTGTCTATCTAGTTAAAATATGGCCAGTGAGAGTTATTAGGTAAACTTGTTTATCTTGATAAACAATTTCCAATGATGGTAGTTGTCAGGTCAATTTGACTATTATGGATAAAATATGGTCAGTGAGAGTCCAATAGTAGTTGTCGGGTCAACTTGTCTATCTAGTTAAAATATGGCCAGTGAGAGTTATTAGGTAAACTTGTTTATCTTGATAAACAATTTCCAATGATGGTAGTTGTCAGGTCAATTTGACTATTAGATAAAATATGGTCAGTGAGAGTCCAATAGTAGTTGTCGGGTCAACTTGACTATTAGATAACATATTTGTGAGTGAGAGTTGTCTGGTCAACTAATCTATATTGAAAAATGTTTTCAATGGCAGTTGTCATTTCTTATCCTTAATGTATACTATTTACTAGATAGTGTAGTATCTAGCATATAAATAACTATTTGGTTATTGTAATTATTATTCTACAATTATATTTGTTGAATTATGTTTATAGTCGTTTCAAAAGACTTTCAAAAGACAAAAGACTCTCAACTTATGAAAAGTTGAATAATAAGAAGCAGAAAAATCATGTATTTTATGATACATTATGATATATCAATTATATTATATTTTGTGTAATAAATAATAAATAAATGTCAATTATAATATCTAGATATAATATTGCCCATGAGAGCTATCAGGTCAACTAATCTATATTGAAAAAGGTTTCCAATGGAAATTATCAGGTAAACCAGTTCAAATTAGAAAAAATTGCAAATGGAGTTGCCAGTTCAACTTGTTCATTTTCAACAGGTTGCCAATAGTATGTAGTTGTCAGGTCAACTTATCCAAAAAAATGGTCAGGTCAACTTGTTAATATTAATAAAATGTTGCCAATGAGAGATGCCAGGTCAACTAATCCAAAGGTTGCCAATGGTAGCTTTGAGGTCAACTCATATATCTTTAAATAATGTTGCCAATGGTTGTTGTCGGGAGAATTTATCTAAATTCTACAGTGGTAGTTTTCAGGTCGATTTGTTTATCTTGATAAAATATTATCTTATCAATTTTCAAACAGGTCGCTAATGTTAGTTGTCAGGTTCAGGTCAACACGTTCATCTCGAAAAAATATTTTCGATGATAGTTGTCAGGTCAACTTGTCATCTCGAAAAAGTTTACCAACCAAAATTACAAAATTAAACAATCGAAATATTAAACAAAGTTTTGTAGGTACTATTTATCCAGTTCTAAAGAAGTGTGTAAATAGTACTGATTCCGATGTTTTATTTGTTTTACTAGATATCAAATGTAAACACTTGTGTCTCAGCCTCTCTGACAGAAGTCTGCTGACCTCCTTTCCCGGCCGGGGGGGTCGGGTGACGCCAGGAGGGCGGGTGGCGCGAGGGGGAGGACGTTAGGCCCGGAGAGTCACTATCACCGCTCGACTTTTCCGACTTTCCCAAGGCTTTTACGTAGTATACAAATCGAGTATAAAATCTTAAGGACATGGCTTTCGAGAATAATTTAACAGTTTTTAATGGATTGATTTTCTTTACAATACAATGTTTTTTTCTTCTTAATGGTACATTGAATACATTCGTGCAACCATTAATGCATACTTGTACAGACAGAAGGAGTATATTTTTTGCATTCCTCGAAGTTATTTTTTTAACTACCTGAACCAAACCCTTCAGAATAAATACAATAACGATTAAAATATATTTTTTTTTAAGTTTAAAATTTATAATAGACCGTTTAAACTGTTTACTATTATATAATACTGCCGATTAATTCGTCTTCAAACGTTGTCAGATCTAAAAGGTTACTTTCATCAGAAAATGAAACTTCAATTCAATTTAATGTAGGAGTTTCCCACTAATGTGTCCACAAAAGAAGCGTTAGACATAAAACCAGGATTTTCTCTACAATTATAAAAATTACTAGTTTAAGTCCCCTTACTTCCCAGAGATTACAAAAGTATTTTTTAGAAATATTTCTCTTATATTTTTTTTTATTATTCAAACTTCGTAGCTCATAATGGTAATGATGTTGTGATCTGTAAATAGCTTTATTGACTTGTAAATTCCGGACCGGTAAATGCACATGTCATGGCGCCAGTACACAAGTTTCGAGAGTTTTTCCTGCTTGAGACCAGTGGGTTTTCTTTTGGTTTATTATTTTTGTTACCGTGAAAAAGTTATAATGTTTGGTTTGCATTGTGAAAACCTCTAACAGATTTCAACCCTTCTGTTAACGAATCATCGCCGACCCTTCGAAATCAATTTATTATAAAACGGAGAACAAATTTAAAGCAATTAAAAATTAATGAATTTAAAAAAAAATTAAAAGCACACCTCTGTAATATAATTCTACCCAAATGAAGATATAAAGATCATTGTTCTCGCGGGTGCCTCCATCAAAAATGGCTGTGGGGAAAATCAAAAGCGCCCGTTGTTGGCCATCGCCTTTGTGATGTTACTCTTGAGCGGGCGCGCGAAATATAAATAATAAATTAAAAAGAAAACTCGAACAGACCTATACCTATACAGCGGAGCGGGAGGCGGCTGGCGGCGGGGAGTTACGGCGGGAGGGGGCACTCGATAGTCCCGCGCAGGCCTCGGGAGGCTGCGGTGCCCGGGCCAACCGAGCCAGTGTGCGGGTATCTGTACACCACTCACACATCCCCACACCCGCCATGCTATACCCCACCCTCCCACACCCTCACCCGCCGGAGCAGAATCCAAGGGGTGACTGATTTTCAGATTTTGTAAATCTTTTCCGTTCAAAACACATTAATACTAAACTGTTAGCTATTCCTTATTCTCGCCTCGCTAATATTTCGATATTCGATGAAAGTTAATGTTTTTTTAGCTTCTACTAATTGCGGCTTATTTCTTTCCCTAGGCAGAGTAATTAAAGTATTTGCCTCTTTTTGAAGAACTTTTTACGGTTTTTACAACGTTTTCCACCTTTTTGGATAACATTAATATTTTTACAACCAAAATCGAAAATTGAAAAAATTTGAACAAAGGATTATTTCGCTTGTTAATTTATAAAGCGCTACATTTGTTTTGATCGTAGTTTATTCCCCCGAGTTATAAATAAGTCAGCGGAATTAACTTGTCAGTATTTAAATGGTTATTATTTAAAACATTAACGAGTTACCGCTACCCTTAAGCCGCGGGGCCGTTCCAGAGTTCCAGTCCAGCGGTAGGCCATCTCCCTCGCTCCGGGCGCGCGAGAGGGACGGCGGGTGCGCTGCGCAGCTCCCCTCCCCAGCGCCTCGGAGGCTGCGCTATGGACCAGTTCCGCTTTTAGGTTATGGGCACTCGCGGAAAATCGACGCCCCGCGACGCGCGCTCTTCCGGGAGCCTCTCACCGCGGCACGCGATCCTCCCTGAAGGAGTCTCTCCTGCTGCAGGACCTGGTAACATCCCTTTCTCTGCCACCTGCACTGGGTAGGCACTCCGGCTGCTTGCCGCCACACACGTCGCACCCTGCAGCCTGGAGGCCTGGCGAGCACACGCAGCGTACTCCCGTAGTGGCCAGCAGCAGAGGGAACACCCCCTTGTGCGCGATACTGTTGTTGTTATTTGTCGGATACTTTGTTCCGCTAGTACCAGTACCGAATGTACTCCCGCTAATGTTCTCGACTACGAGTGTCACTGTTTTCCGCTGGTCACTGTGCGACATGCGACATGCGACATGCGAGTACGAGCTGCCTGACGCGTTGACATCTGGTTCTTGAATTAGCGGACAATCGGTCGTGTGGCCTTAATTATTCGATAGCATTTACAATGGAAATTATCTACATTTTTATCAATATTCGTTGACAGGCGACAGTAGAGGAACCGGCCAAACGTCAATGTGACACTATTTAAGCTGTCCTGTACTCGTTTCTGTACTAAATTTAATCACTTGAAATTTGACATATTTACTCAGCGGAAGGGTAAGCTACTCATTTTATCACTGTTCCTAGAGATTCCAGGTATAGAATAATGCGTTACTATTATACTATTCACACTCTTATAAACGTTAAATATTCATTGAAATTAGATTTAAAAACTAGCTTATTTTTAAATTTGTCTCTGTCTTTGAGACATTTTTTTTGTTTTTGATATAATGTGAAAATAAATACGGAAAATATTATTTTTGTATCAAGTATAATAAAATAGATTTTTTTCTTTTAAATTTGGGAATAGTGCCAATATAAAAATGTTAGTTATAATCGATAATTTTTGTACCTTCACCGTTCAACAAAGGAATGATAAATAATTTCGTCAATATTTATTAGAAACAAATAATGCTATATCTGTGTCCTCGTATTTTCACCCCTTGAAGTTCTGCGGTAGACGAGGAAGCAGAATCTGATTCGCAGAAGCCTAGAGCGGGAGATGAATGAAAGAGGCGTATCATATATTTTAGTCAAACATAAACTCGTAGCTTGTCTTCAAGTAGATTTCTACAAATACTAGCGTTATACTCGTATCTTAGGGATCTTCTCAAATAATATTCTCTCCATAAGTGACATGATATTTGACTCATATCATGTTTGATAAAACCAATATCTTTATGTCAAGAATTAAATGGAATGTATATCGAGTCTTTGTTTCCTAACATACAATAGATACATAATTATTTTGTTACGTTCTAATGCTTTTACTATAATAACTAGCCATCTGCCACTGGCAAAGGTTATAATATGAAAGGAAGGGTGATGTTTAAATTCTACCCAATAAAAAGTTGAGTCTAATTTCTAAAACAGTTTTCGATATTTCCTAATATCAAAAAGAATCAACGTATCTTATGAATGACATATATCTTACAAACAATAAAAAAGTCGATAAAAAGCCGAATATTTCAAATTGACTCAATTTTAATTAATCACTTTTCCCCATCATCAATATTAAGTATTCAGTTTTTAAATATTTGTTTTAGTCTCTATTTCTGGATGACTAAGTATCATAACGAGTGGTCATCAATATTTCACAATTTAAATGGTTTACTAGTCCTAAAAACACACTTCGATAAACGGTAAAAAAAACTCTTTTATTTTCCATAAATCAATGAATTTAAAGGGGAATTAGCTAACTTTTCAATGGCCTCTGCCAGCACCTTTCAGCGAGGTGTCTCCCGCCTTCGGGTGAAGAGGGCGAGACACGCATCACGCGGCTACCCTCTTTAATTCTCAGCCTGCAGGCTTTCACGGATTAAATAATTAACTTATTAATATCTAATTCAAAAATACACCATGAAATTACCTTCATAATTATTCGATCCTCGTAAATCTTTTAGAACTCTAATTTTGAACATTCTCACAGCTCAATAATTACATTTTATTTAGATATGTCGGCCAATTTAAAACAAATATTTGCGCGAGTTATCACAGAGTAGAACCAACAGAGCTTACGAACAAATATAGCAAAAACATTTAACGATATGCCCGTGCAGGATAAGTATTATGAAGTGAACAAAATCATACACAACATAAACGATTTCATTCATTATAATCGATCCGACAAGATTGATTTATAAACGTGGTTATTAATAGAAAAAAAAACTGATAATTACCAGAGTAATTCACATCACGTTTCATGATATTACATTTAATCACCGACGATAGTTAGGTCGCATTGGTGTGAATCATTCTCGCACTGTCGGAACTTGTGCGTTCTTTGAAATATAATTCTGAATGATTTCAAAAATGGCGGCGTGTGATAATGCATGTCCAACCTTCCGAAAACCCATCCGATGTTTGTCTTTGTCGACAAAACAAGTCATTATTTATTTGTTATCGTAGGAGACTTTGAAATATAAGTCGATATTTGCAATTCAACCAGCATTCGGGGCTAGAATAGTCTTGCCTAGACCCTCGTCACGAGAACACAATATTCTACTATTTTTTGGTCAAAGGCGTCAAACCACAGCTGTAAAAAACTAAAAGAGAACTCGGAAAATAAATTTAATTTGTAACTATCGTATTAAACTTTTGCATACCGATTTAACCTTTTAGAATCGTTTTTTTTTTTCATTTCTAGAACTATTCTAATTAAATCCTCTCCTAGAGATGTTCAGAAAAATTGTGTTATCGCAATTTTTGATAATCAAGTCAATATACTCGTACCTAATTTACAGTGTTAGTTGGTCCCTCGCGAATATCATTCCCACGGCTTATCGTTTTAGGATATAGCGGAATTTATTGGTAATACAGTTAAAAAATTGTTTTTTTACGGTCATTTTGTGGTTTAACGCCTTTGTCTTTGAGTCGATCGGTATTAACAGTGCAGTACATGTGTGGCGCAGGTAGCTCGGCCGGAACACCACACAGCGGACAGTAGGCGGAGTGGCTTTAGAAGCGGTGGTCTGTGAAGTGGTGGAAAACGAAGTGTCAGTGGACGGACATCAGTGAAGGGTGAGGATGACGGGACAGAAGAAGAGCAGCCCGCTGCCAGCTACCAAGGCGGACGGAAACACCACGTCGCCCAAGAAAGGTATGTAGACATCATCAATCCGTACCACCACCACACGGAAATCAATTATTTCCGTGCAATAAGTTTACGACTGATGTTTTTATGCCTAAAACTTTTTATTTGGAAAAAACCGGCAAGAATAGCTTTCAAAATGAAAAAAAATATCTGTTATCTGTTATTATATGTAAAAAATTATGAAATTTTGAATGAATATCGGAAATAAGTCCCCGTAAAATGGTGTTTTATCATGTGACATCACTTTTTCTGTATCTTGTACAATTGTTCATCCAGGTGAATTAAATTCTGGCTTCAGGAACGACTTTATTATTTTCCTGGTTTGTGAAGAGGTCCAGATTAAATGAGGGAAAAAATGCAAATACCGATGGCACTAAAAATGAGTCAGATAAGCGAGCCGTTCTCATGCTCCCAAAATTAACTGTGATAATGTCTTGCCAGCTGAGTTTCTCACTAGTGTAACCTATACCATATAAATACCTATTTGGGTATGTTTATATATTAACCTTTTTTGTATGAAAAGATTTTTGATATACTTTATCCGTGAACTCATTATGTTAATAGAAACCAGAGACCACATGTTTCAGTTCAAAATGTATTGTAACATTACACTGGAGAAATCTATTCGTAAAACAAAGCTCTCGGGTATTTTTTTTTTACTCCCATCTGAATGCGGCTTAAGATGATCATTATTTGGGACTTATTGTTGGGAGGAATGCTTAGTTTTCGGATTACACCTGTCCATACTGATCGATTCAAGGAACACCTTAGAGGTAAAAGTTTTTGTTCCGCTTGTGTCCCTATTTAACCGAATGGGAAATTCGACGAATCGAATTGAACGCACCGCGTAATACCCCAGTAATCAGCGCCAGCGATTGATGAGTTGCGAATCCTCCAATCAGCACGATTCCCGTATATACGATCGATATGATGTACCTACCCATTTTTTAGAAGTCTGGTCCAATATCTTTTTTTATATCGCTTCGTCCGTAGGTACCAGATATTTTGGAAAATTGCGCCTTTTTTAAATTTCTAACTGTAAAAACGATTCGACAAGTAGTGACCGAGCGAATCTAGATTTTAAATCAAAACCGAAACCGATTTTCGACTTCTCTTCTTGTTTCGGCCGAAACTTATTTTAATAAGTTTGAAAACACTCTATATCCCGAAATTACGTGTTTTTTTATTAGTAAACTAGTAAGAGTTCATTAAAGTTGGTGTTCAATAAAATGTGGATTAAAATAAGACCACCATTCAGCGATTTTTGGTTCGTTGTTATGTAACAGTTCTTCATTGTACGCTATAGGTAATTTAACTTTAATAGAATCACAAAAATTCAAATTATCTTCGAACTATTAAGTACAGGAAACAAATCAGTCGAGTCTTTAATTGTATTTATATTACACAATCGCAATACAAGAAGTTTCGGCATTTTTTTTTGCCGAAACCGAGACCGCAGCCGATACTCGTTTATTGGTCGAAGCTGACCGAAACCGAAACTTCGTCCAGTGACTATCGACAAGCAAACTTATGGGTGTGGAAATTCCTGCATATGTTTAGGCGCTTTGATAACCCTTTATATTAGCGACCAAATTCACCTAAAGACAACGTAAAATCTACGATTCTGTATATCGAAAATGCAGCTCTTCCACATGACTTTAGTCGTTAGTATGAAAGGCTATCAATTATTAAATACAGCAAAAAAATATAAAAATGAATAGAGGATAAATTTTAGTGCCATTGAACAAGTAATTACGATTTTCATTCATGTATTTAAAAGTCCCAAGCCGCCACTGCTCTCAATAAAGCTTTCAAGAAACTCATCCGAAACGGTTCTGCGAATAATTTGTTTTCAAACAAAATTAATTTTCATTGTGTTCGTCGCGTAACGTAAATAGAAGAGCGATGACGGACAATCCATCTTCCTAATTCACGGCCAGGCGTAGTCAAGTAGCGGCGGTTCGGGACCAGATACCTCCCCTACTCCCCTGCTGCCCTGCTACCCTGCTACCCTGCTACCCTGCTACCCTGGTAGACCAAAACCACGCCAGGCCAGGCCAGGACGTCGAATTTAATCGGCCTTTTCTTTTTTAAATTATTTAAATTTTGTATTTTTATTTTAGGAGAATCTCGTGGAAGTTAAAAGGCCGATTTGATTCAATATCCCGGCCTGACTTGAAGTGGTTTTGGGTAAGCCGAGGCGATGGGCTAGAGGAGACATGTCAAAGATACGACCCATAAGCTATGTGCGGCCAAAATGCTCACAGATGTGTTAGGGTTACAATAAAATATTGTGCTTTTATAAGTTTCGTGAAGGAATTCAGCTTCAAATCTATAATAACAATTTATTCATTTCATATTCTGAGGGTACACCTGCCAACAAACAATTCATCGCAATATTTAAAAGCATTACGTTCTAAAAGTGTTTTTTTTTCTAAATTATTTTAATTGACGCCACCTGTAAGCGTGTAGCGTTATAATTATGTTTCGAATGCCCTTAATAAATTAAAATCGTTTTTAATGATTATTTTGAAATCTTATTAGGTTACTGATAAAATGAAGGAATACGTATCGCCACGGCGGAAGACCACAATTCAGAATCGAAACGTTGCTTGAAATTGCTTGGGTGTGTTAGGGATCTGTTACTTCCCAACCTTCCTTTTCTTTATTGTCTTTCCCTTCCACTTACTTCAGCTTCATGACATACCCCAATCGAAGATTGCAATAGTCCCATTGGCTCCGGAAAATTGTGTATCTTCGTGGGGTATTCATAAAATATATATATATACATATTATTTGAAATATTATATATATATGCCTTTTTTAATGAAACAGATAACAAACTTGTTAAAAATTATTATTTTCTTAATGTGTAATCATTTTCATATAAAATACTTACAATGAAATATCTGTTAGTAGCTGAGTGGAATTTTTAAATTCAAATTTGAATGGCATAATATTCCATACCTTTATCAGAGTCTCGAAATTATTTCAGTAACAGCAATTCTGTGGTACAAAACTAAATTTCAGCACATTAATAACCCTATATATAATACAAATAGACTAGGGCACACTTACAATACTCGTCTCAATTTTAATCAAGGATTAATGGTTCCTAAGCATACAAACAAATATGGACAAAAAACTTTAGATCACATGATTCCTAGCTGTCTAAATATGTTTGTTACTTACTGAAATAAAAAAACAGTTAGTAAATACATTGATGATTTGACTAGCTGAAAGAAACTATTTGTATTAGATAATTAGGAAATATTATTTTATGTACGATTTATTGTTGTCATTTGTGTTCTTATTTTATTATTTTTTTTGTAGTATTTATTTTTAAGTAAGATTCTTACGAACTATTTATGTTTTAAGTTTGTTACATTTGTTTTTAATTTGTATATATATAGTAACTTAAGAGGAACGGTTGGGCAACCTGTTTCATACAAAACGTATTTTGGATTTGAGGTCAAAATACTCACTTAAACCTAAATATATGCTATTTTTAATTAAAGGTGTAGTAAATATCTAGTACGTATGAGAAGTATTTTATTTATTTTTGTTATAGATTATGAAATATAGGCCATTAAAGGAATTGATTTTTCGTGATTTTAGAGGCAACATTAACAATTATTTGGGGGCTAACAGATTATGAAAAAAGTTTTACCCCGTCTACTTTAAAAGCAGAATAAAAAATAAACTAAAGAATTTAAAAAATAATAAAATAAGCATTATGGTGGACTTTAAATGAAATTAAAAATGAACAATTTACGTTGGAACACAAATTTGCCGTACATAATTTAAAATATCTACCCGAAAAAACCTTTTTTCTTAATATGTTTTGTTTTTATACGTTTATTTACGTAATAGTATTTACATAGCATCTATGATAAATTTTTTTTAATACGGTAAACCCGCAAATAATTTTCTAAGATGCCTCTAAAATTATGAAAATTGATTTTTTTTTCACAAAAAATAAATAAAATACTTCTCATACGTACTATATATTTACTAAACCTTTAATTAAAAAAATATATCATTCAGTTGTATTCAGATGTGTATTGTGGCCTCAAATCTAAAATTAAGTTAAGTTAAGGCAGCGCAGCCGTTCCTCTTAACCTTAACTGTAAGCGTAGTATAAGGTTTTAAATAACAAACTCCCGTTAGACAAACTACTAAAAAGAAGTTTATCGGTACTTTTTGCCGTAGATTTTGTAAAATACATTTTTTTTAAAACAAATATTTATCAAATTACAGATTTTTAATCTATAGTTGTACCGTTTATGCAGTGTATATGCTATGCCAAAAACCCTGTAAATGCGTTATAAAACAAAAAAGTCAAAAAATAGATCGATATTTTGATCCACCGTGTTGAGAATTATGTGGTTCTCCCCATACGTGAGTTCACAAATAAGTTTGTGCGGCTCGCTCAACTGTACAAGAGGTTGTAATGACGTCCTCGAGAGTGAGATTCTGGTACGGAGAAATTTATTTTACCCAGAATCTCACTGTTAGGTGCGTTTGTGACTAACCTCCTTCTATGCTAAAGCTGTGCAGGGACTCTTGAGGGTTTAGAGTCCTTTAAAAAATACAGATTCGTTTAATTAAAAAAATAGAGTCCTTGTCGTGCACCCTGAAGGAGTAACCATAAGTTACTTATACCTGGGTGGGAAAGTGGTGGGTAACCTCAACTGTTAAATACGTTGCCGTTAATTAAAAGAAAAAACATTTTATTAGAGCAATACCACTACGGTAATTGGTCATATTCAAAACATAAACAGATGGATATAGCCAAGCGTATCATCCGTAAAGACGCAAAAATAAAAATCTTAAAAATTTCTTGTGAACTCTTTCAATGCACAAAATGTAAGTTAGTTCATGTGGGGCCCAAATGATAGAATTAGACTTCAATACACTTAATACTATCGTGTTGTATAATAACCCCAGTGTTTGTGTGTTGCGAAGTGTATATTAATTTAAAATTACGAAGCTTAGAAGCTTGTATGCTCTGCTTACTAAATCGTTGACGTATTTGTGAAAAGTTAATTTACTGGACAATAAATGCATCGGGTTCCCCACTCAGCTGTCGTGGGTTCAATTCTGCTGCTAGGTAAGTCCTCCAGCATATCACAGGCAACATTTTCCGCTTATAATAACGGTAGGTGGTAGAAGTTTTTCGAATATTGTTACGTTATCGTAACCCGGGAATTTCTTTCTTTAAAAAAATACCCTGTTTGTTTTCTTTTGCAACATAGTGCACGATTTAATTTTGATTTGTTACTTTTTTTAACATAAATAAATTTTATTTTTATACTAAATTATTTTTTATTCGAATATAAACTTTTGCTGGTATAAGTTTGAAAAAAAATTGGCACTTTTCAGGAAAGTGTTAGACTCCCCTGGGCTAAAGGCTATAGGTCAATGAGGGGGGATGTTCCGCCATAGATTGGTTGTGCATACAAAGCAGCCTGGCAACGGTGGAATGGACAGATTGAACAAGAAACTCTTCCAGTTGAGATATAACAAACTGTTTATATATTCCCGCAGAATCCTGGAAGATTAATGGTGAATGTGCAGAGATAGTAATATAGATCTATCTTAAATCTATATGAAACCTGTCCTAACTCAATTAGTTTTGTACGGTCTTCGCATACAAATTCTGTATCGTTTTTAGGTAGGGTAGGTACTATATTCAGACGTAATATTTACGAATATAATAATGTTTAGTCCCAAGGGAACACTTCTTGAATTTGCCTATCTATCAAGATATTTTTATAAATTTATCCTTTATAAAGGCTTTAAAATATTGCGTAAAATGATAGATAAGGCTGCCATTAATGGTCATCACCCAAAAATACACAATTTGAAATCTGCTAACGTAAGAAATACCATGAGTGTCTTATATGTAAGTTCTTTACGGCTAGTTAGGAAAATGAATAAGGTTTCCAAAGGCAAAAACTGTAATCGTTTAAACGTTCCAAATTTCCTTCAATGGTTTGATATTGCACCTTTTTCAGACATACGAATTTCATGGAATTTAAAATATTACTATTTGAGGATCTTGTGGCCTTTGAAACCTCAGATATTTTCCTAACGATCCGTGAAGAATTTACATGTAAATCATTTGTAGTATTATTTGAGTTAGCAAACTAAGAAGTGTTATTCAGGGCCTTTTCTGAGAGCTGGCCCGCAAGTAATCTGTTGACATTAAAATTAGAATTCTTTGTAAAGCTTTGCTCTTCACTGTTTATTTTATGGAAAAAGTTTTCAATGATATTCAAAGAATATGAAACGGAAGAAGACACAGAAAATAAAATAAAGATTAGAATGCGACATAGGATCGAACTCGGGACCTTGTCTTTTTACAGGAGTAATGCATTAACCAATTGTACTATCACAACACATCAATGCGCTGGCATGTGTGAAGAATAATATTTAGTTTTCATCAAATAAAAATCATTCAAAAAATATGTGATGTTTTGGATTTCAAGGTAATGGTTTCACATAAGGTATTAGATTTCAATTTTTTTATCTTCCTTTTTCACTATGCTTCCTCAACAAAACATGTTTATCATCTAGAAATGTAAGTATAATATCGTCAGCTTAAGAGGAACGGCTGCGCTGCCTGTTTCATACATAACTTTATTTGAGGCCAAAATACCCATCCAAATTGAATGACATATTTTTTTAATTAATGGTTTAGTAGCCTATATTTCATAATGAAAAACAAAAATAAATAAATTACTTCTAATCCGTACTAGATATTTACTATACTTTTTGATTTAAAAAAATCATTAGGTTTAGGTGAGTATTTTGGCCTCAAATCCAAAATAAAGTTTTGTATGAAACATGCCGCGCAGCCGTTCCTCATAAGAGGAATATACTAGCCAAAAATATCGCTACAAGCTGTGTCTTATGTCACCACGTATATAGGAAATAAACATAAAATTCGCTTGGCAAGTGAAGACTAAAAATGCTAGTTGTAAGCGTAAAAAGTGATTTTTATTTATTTTGTGAGGAATTAATAATCTTATCTTATAGATGCTTTATAAGCAGTATTTTTTAAAACTTGTTTCTTACATGCGTTCATAATTAACTAATGAAAAAAAAATATTTTGTGATTTGCGATTATATTTTTTACAACAAAATTAAGAATTTTATTTTAATTCTTATCAAGGGATTTTCTAGGAAAAGATTCAATTTATCCATAGCATTTTTTGGATTCCATGTTGAAAACCGATTCGTAGTATAGATTATTCGAAATACTTATTTTACTGATAGCTTAGCCTTAAAGTAATTTTTTTCACGAATCGGGATTTGAATGCCACGTCTTAGCAGTTCTTAATACATTTTACTACTAAAGCCTGTTTATACATGTATGTCAATTATTACAAGTTATTAAAAAACATATCAAGTAAAATAAATACTGAGAAATGAAAATAAACTTGAAAAAAAATGATAAATAAGGAATTAATTAAGAAACGTTTGAAAAATTCTTATAATGATAGAAAAATATTCTCGGTTTACGAATAATCTCAAATATTTGAAAATCTCCTACTACCATCACAGTAAGCGGAAATGTTGCTTGTGTCGTGATGGACGAATTAGCCAGCCGAGGAATTGAACTCACAACGCTACTGACCGGTCAAATAATAATAATTGTATTGTACCTTTTTTATCATATGCATACATTTATATGTACGTAAAGTAGTTCTTAAGCGCAAGTCAAAATGTTATTTTTATAATCATCTATTCAAAAACAATGTTTTTTGTTTCTTTTATAAAGTTGCCGAAGTGGATTTTAATTAATCTGGCGATATTTTAAGTAATATTATTTTTTTCAAGCCCGTCCTCGGGGCTAGATGTAAAGAAATTACCTTACAGTCACCTTCCACGAATCTGTTTGATTTTCAATCACTGTTCGATCCGCCGTGTTGACATCATTCGGAAGAGGCCAGGCCAGGTACATCGCCGCCTTAAATAGATCAAGATCTCGCTGTGCATTTCCCGTTCATAATAGGGTCGTAGGCGAGGATCCTCGGTGGTATGTAGACCCTAAACCCGGCCACTTCTGCCTTTTTGTTGGATCTCCAAGAATAAAAAATATAACTCAAAGGATATCTTGAAACTGATGATCCTTCACCGATAAGCTGTTTGATCCACACGCTCCCCACGCAACTTTTAGCCTTTGACATAAAACGCGCTAGACAAATTCTGTGCTATATATTCAATTTGGAATATTTCAAACCCAATAATCTAACCTTACATAACGCAACCTAACCTTCCATACCTTTATCTAACCTCACCTAACGTAACCAAACCCAACCTGACCGAATCTCTCCGAAACTAACCCAATCTGACACAGCACTTTTTGCCCAGCCTTTTTTTTATGTGAATACCGGATAAAAGTCCCAACTGCTCCCAACAGTCTGGAACCAGTGAGACTATGGCATCCCCAATCGGGGAATCTTGTGAGGCTGAAGATATTGGAGATCTGACTATTCAGATCAGGTCACAAAACACGGCTAAAAGCCATTTCAAGCAACATTTCAAGCAACATTTCAATGGTGGTCTTTCACCAGGGCGATACTGAGAGTATCTCCCACTCTGGAACGTGCGAAAATATACTACGTATAATTTTTAAATGAATTAATTGTGAAAGAGTACAAATTAATTAAATAAAATTTACTTGCGCATGCCGGGATTTGAACCCGCGACCTTCGGATTCGTAGTAGAGAGCCTTACCCCTCGACCATGGAGGCCTAACCAAATTTTTTACTCTACCATATGCAATTATGGAAATATATGATCAGAACTGTACACAGTTTAAAAACTAATATAATGTGTGAAAAACTTAAAACCTTGACAAATAATACGCAAGGTTTATATCAAAAGAGCACAATGAAAAAGGCTGTCTTGCTTGTACTCCCATTATTAAAGCACAAGACTTATTTTACCAACCCATAGATATCATCTTAATTACATACCGTTGTTCATATTAGTTAGAGCTCCTAATATTATTTCTTTTACTAATAAACCTTATGTTTAAAGGCTATTATAATTATGTTAATATGTTATTTAATAAATGTTGTGTGCGCGGCAAAAAATTCACTCACTTAGTCGTTTGTTTGACGTACCTCGGACATCCTTCTAAATTGTAAAAAAAACTATGGTTAAACTAATTAAGCAATACGTGTTTTCAATTAATTTCTGCAGAATGTACCTACAAAATTAAAGCTCACATAATTACGTCACAATTTCCATTCATGTGTTGTTTAAATCTTTTAGATTTCACTCTGGTTGTCAGGAAGTGAATGATGACGCTGTATTTTTTCCGGATTTACCTTTGACTGATCGGTGAAGGGGTGATTTTGGAACCCTTTTAGTAAAGCAATACATTCATTCAGACCCTTCTAAATTGAGGTGACTCAGGCTCCATTATTATCATCTTTATCAACTACTAGCTGGCGTATGAACCTATCCCTACCCAGTAATTTTCCTCTTATTTTCAACGTCAGGTGTTAAAAATTTCATCAACAAGTACCAAAATTCTGCTATAAGAGATAGGAAAGGGTGATGGGGGTGGTCTTTCTAAATCTCATTACAGTGACCTTCCTCTTGTTTTCAATGTCAACTGTGCAAAATTTCAATAATGTCTGTATAAAACTATAGATGTGTATAAAAACAAACAAACAGACACTCTTTTTTTATATATGTATAAAAAGATGAAGCAGAAATATGATTCAAGGGACAAAATCAGTTGAATCAGTGAAAAATGTAAAACTTTTTCGATCTGATATTTTTTAGGTTAACGCAACTACTAATCTTGCAATTTAATTTCATCATCAATACAATACCCCATGTTATATTAATGTTAATTTCTTTTTTTTTCCAACATAAAAAAAATATTTTTAAAAAATACTTAAATCCACTGAGTGACAAACTAAGTCACTTGACTGTACAATCAAAGCGTTTTCCAGTAAAATATAAGTAAATATAAAGTGAACGCTCCTATACAAGAAGTTAAATCATTTGTGAAACCGGATGGAATTGCTAGAAAACAATATGATATGTAATTAAACAGATATATAATATCCCTGCATGTCATAAATTGTTATCAAATTCATCAGAAAGATACAATTTCATTCTCATAACAACACGAAGCTCGGGGACTCCTTTCCTACATTGCACACACGTCGTTGTTCGATAAATTCAAGGAATAAATAATTGTTACTCGGTGTTAGATAAAGGAGTAAATCTCTCGTATTTTCCTCCGATCCTTCTAGTATCCGACTTCCAGCCAACCCACCCATACAATTCCCAGCCTGGAAATATCTCGACATTTGTCAATGTCACCGGCAGACCGTCGAATGAAAGAATGCTTTCATCAACTTTAATAAATATCTTCATTTTCGTGATATCTAAAATCATGCAATTTATTTCCACGTTACTTTAAGCTATAAAAATCTTCCTTAGTCTTTAGTCAGCGAAGTGCTTGTGAGGAAATTTAGGAAAGGAAACAAGATGAAGATTCTTTGTCTCGTGAGAGATAAATTTACTTTCAAAGTAAGTATGGTACGTCTAGGGACGTAACTAATTAGTTTCGTGGACTTTGTTTCTTGTATGTTAGTATGAAGGGAATATAGATCAAAATACGAAGTTAATAATGTCATGTAGTGGAAGACCCCCGAGAAATGAAAATGAATAATTATTGAAATCTTTAGGCAGGTCTCCATTTTCAATGAATAATTTATTTTTTCTTCAACGTTTTTAAAGTAAGTATAAACACACTTAGGTATAATAAAAAACTTCAAAATTAAACCACATTGGCGAATGAGAGTGATAAGAAAACGTGAAAAATTCTCGAATTTTTTTTAATATTATAACAAATTATTTTCTTACAGAAGAAATTAATATTAATCATAATCATCGCCCATCCCAAAAATATTTCTTTTAAAAAAAATTTATATGACTACCGCACAAGAGTCTCAACTGCTCCCAACCGTCTGGAACCAGTGAGAGTATGGCATCCCTGATTAGGGAATGTTCTGAGGCTGAAGGCACTGGAGAGGGGAAGGAGAAGGGGAAGAGGAAGTTAAATAAATATCTGGCTATTCAGATCTGGTCACTAAACACGGCTAAAAGCCATTTCAAGCAACGTTTCAACTATGAATGGTGGTCTTTCACCAGGGCGATACTGAGAGTATCTTCCACTCTGGAACGTGCGCAAATATACAATGTATTATTTTTAAATAAATTTATTGTGAAACAGCACAAATCAATTAAATAAAATTTACTTGCGAACGCCGTCATTTGAACCCGAGACCTTCGGATTCGTATTCGAGAGCCTTACCCCTCGACCATGGAGGCCGTCAAAGTATAGTTATTTATAATTTACAAGTATATGTAAATTATATGTAGTCCAACAAATTAAACACTATTAAACGGCTATACACTGTTTAATTACTAAATATTTAAGATAATATAAACGCATAAATTTGTTTTGTACAACAATCTATTTTTTTATATTATAATTTTGTCAACCCACAATGGAAATGCTTTTTAAGAATATATATTTAAGAATTTAGTTGAATAAATCGAATCAATTAATTAGGGAAAGAAAGGGCTTTCTGAAATGCGACAAAGGGGTTTTTGCACTGCCATAAGGGACTTTGACAAATGTAATTAAAAAAACATGGGCAATTTTGCGTGATCCAGAAGTAGCAGAAACGTTCTGATCCGACGATTTTAGTCAAACAATGCGAGAAATACATTTCCTTTGAGAAATATTCGCGTTTTAAAATTCATTTGAATTTCGTTGGCGTTTTTTACCCTTTTTCACATCGTTATTTTTTTCATGGACTGTGCTACGTGGCTTTCCATAAACACTCTCTACGAGCTTTAAGGTTTTGTTTAGTAGGCTTCAACGCGCTTTCTGCGTCTGCTGAAAACAATTCATTTATTTAACCGAAATACTTGTATTAGTTTTTTTAACCAACAACTCAATCGGTGTCTACCGAAGAACCGCCATCGGTGTGTGTGGTTGCCATGGTAAAAAAGATACAAAGAGAATATCTTCAATTCATTCTCGAGCTTCGATGTGGAAGGAGTCTGGAAGTGACTTGCTTATATTAAAAGGTTTAAAAATTTTCGAAACCTTACGATAACAATTTAGTACAGACGCTAACCCGACGTATTTAAAGAGTTGGGTTATGAAGAACGTTCGACGGTCTCAGAGGTTGAGTGGTTACGATCCTTGGCTACGATTCGGGGGTCATGGTTTCAAATTCCGTCGTGCGCAAGTAAATTTTACTTGATTAAATTGTGTTATTTCACAATGTATTTATTTAAAATAATATGTAGTATTTTTGCAGCACGTTCCAAAGTGGTAGATACTATCAGTATCGCCCTGGTGCCCATTATGAATCGAAACGTTGCTTGAAATGGCTCTAACCGAATTTGGTGACCAGATCTGAATAGTGAGAATGAATCTCCTTTCCCTCCTCATTCAGCCCACAACATATCCCAATTGGGGATGCCATAGTCTATCTGGCTCCAGACGGTCGGCCGTCTTAAGCAGTAGGGACTCTTATGTGATATCACATATATGTTTTTTTTGTGTTTAAATGAACTCTATTTTTTTAAGATCATCTTGGTAAAATACAAATACATGTATTTTTTTATAGATTTTTCTTTAAAACTATGTATACACGTACATATACGTAACTAGATATTTGTAAAAAGAGATTACCATACACGCTTGTGTTATTGACTTTTCTCGTGGAATTTTGTTTTTTTCTGTAAAGGACCGGTTTATATTATTTTCAATGGGTTTTTTCCTTAGCTATCCACTAAATTTCTTTGTATTTTATTAAATTTTCTTCTTCAATTTTAAATCACACGAGAAAATTTTAATATTTTGCATTGCTCTTCTCATTATTAATAAAATAAAAATTGAAAGTTCCTGAAAATTGCTTTATACGCCGAAATAGCTGTCATAATAATAAAAACTGAAATATTTGCAGAAATTAATAACATTGATACAAGCCATAAGTGCGGGAAACACCGATTTATGCTAATCCCTAATACGGTACCCGAGGTCCGTCTACCTGAGGGTAATTTACAAACGCCCGGCTTTAAATCCCGGGAATTTCGCAGTCGCCAGAAAAAGGCAGTTACGGGGATTAACGGCGAACTAATTAAAAGCCACCGAGCCACAGTTCGTAGTTCACGAAGGAACCCGAAGAATAGTTCGGATGGGATTAAAAAGGGGGAACTTTGGCCGAAGCAAGGTCAGTAGTGGACAGAGACGAGTCAGTAGAGACCGTCCGGCCAGTGGTCGTAGTCGAGACTCCCGTCTCCTACAAAGCAAGCAGGCCACTTGCATCCCCAGCCTGAGACGTGCGGGAAAACTCGGCAGGAACCGCCGAACCCCAACGCCCACCGTTCGAGTGCAGTCGAGTGCCCTTCGCCTCCTGCCCTCCAGCGCCGTGATCCCATCAAGGCACATATCCACCACCGCAGGAATCACCACCGGACAGCAGTCGAGCGCCTCTGGCATCCTGCTGATCATCCTCTTGAACCGTCTGAAACCGGTCGTCAAGCGAAAGCCGAAACGCGAGTCCGCCCGGCACCAAAACCTCCCCCTACCGGAAGTACCACCTGCTCTCTGCAACACCAACATCGAGACGACTGGTAATCTCCCCACTGGACCGTGTGCAGATTACCCGTAAAACAGTTCGTGTAATTAAGTGACACCCACAATACCTACCAGTTAAGAATATATTTTACATTGTGAATTAATAAAATACTTGACACTCAACGAAGTTACCTGTTTCTACTGAACCCCAATGACCCCATCATGTCAATTGGCGCCAACGTGGATTCATTTGGTGTTTGAAAAAACTGCCCTATGGGACAGATTTGAATTCGTACCCACACCCTGAGATCGGGTTCAGTAAATTCAAGAGTGCAGTGTAATTTCAGTCTCAAAATTTAAATTTCAGTGGTCATAAAAATGCCGCGTAAAAGTGAAAGTGACTCCAGCCGTACCGTTTACAAGAGCCGTAACAAACCCTCGGCCTCAGTTAAACAAAGCAGCCGACATACGGACCATGTCGCCCCCAAAAACCAGCGTTCTAGAGCGAGGAAAGATTACACGTCGCCTAAGCGCGTCTCGCCCAGAAGAAAAATAGACCGATATTTCGACGCGTGGTCTCCGCCGAGGACTAAAACCAGCCATCTCTGGCAGAGCTATTTCTCCAACAACAATAACGATGCTAAACCGCATGTCAGGTCTAGTCATAGTTCAAGCCGTCGCTCACCTTCAAAATTGAAGCATATCTCTGACTATAACTACGATTCTAATATCAGACCTAGTTATCGTTCACGCCGCCGCTCACCGTCAAGCACAAGTCAACGCTCCAGCAGGGATGATGATAAATGGAGGTCGCCAGCACGCGAGGATTATACGGCGGGAGAGAAGGAATATTACGGATCGCCTTCAAGAGAGCGATCATATTATCGTGAGTACAATGAACCACGATATGGACGCGAGGATTATTCGTCAAGAAAGAAAGAATATTATGGATCTCCTTCAATAGAGCGTTCACATTATCGCGAGTATGAGGATGGAGATTATCGAGAACCATCTGAGAGGGACGATCATCGCTCGCGCTATTACGATGAACCACGATATGGACGCGAGGATTATTCATCAAGAGAGAAGGAGCATTATAGATCTCCTTCAAGAGAGAGATCATATTATCGCGAGTATGAGGATGGAGATTATCGAGAACCATCTGACAGGGACGATCGTCGCTCGCGCTATTACGATGAACAACGATATGGACGCGAGAATTATTCATCAAGAGAGAAGGAGCATTATAGATCTCCTTCAAGAGAGAGATCGTATTATCGCGAGTGTGATGATGGAGATAATCGAGACGATCATCGCCCGTGCTATTACGAGGAACCCCGATACGAAGAAGCGAACTCACCATCACGCCTGAACGATTATAATTACAGGCCGTTTCAAGGTTCGGCTGAAAACCTTGTGGCGCCCTCATCAAGTGAAGATATCAGACCACCACTAACAGCGGAATTCGCGAGACAAGATATTGACGATTGGAAAATATTTTCAAATAAGTGCGAGATATATTTCGAAACATGGAAAGTTCCAGAAGGCGAGAAGTGTGACATAGCGATAAGTCAATTTCGTGGCGTGAATTTAGCATTTTCTATGGCGTGGGGTCAAATAATCGAAAGCAAAGGACCACTTGATTGGGAAAGGTTCCGGGAGATAGTTAATTGGTGGTGCAATTTTCCGTTAGAAAAATGTCTGCATACCGCAGAGGCAACACCACAAATCATCGAAGAAGAAGAAACTGCCTCACCGCCTTGTCAACTGGAGATAAACACGGCGGCGGAGACAGCCAATAACGAGGACTCTGCCATATTTCCTAATGTTGGCGCTTCACCGGAGTTAGATCCACCTATCCAAAGTGAATTATCAGAAATAGAGCCTCAATCAATTTCGCCTGTAGCGACGCCGGCCCATGACGTCATTGAAAACAAGTACGCAGAAGATGCGTCCCCTATGGAAGTGAGACCTACCGAGGTATACCAAATAGTACACTCGGCAGAAGTGAAAATGGCTGATGTACCGCAAACAATAATACCTAGCAGCATCATAATGGAAACAAGCGACAAACAGCAGATAGAGATATTGCCGATCGAAACCTGTAAATCAGAGAAAATGGAAATCCGACAGTACGCAACACCAAGGTTCTTTCTCTGCCACCCAAATTGCAGCGAGGAACTCTATAAAGACATCAAGAAGCCGGGGTGGAAATTAAAAGCAGCGCTGTTTCACCGCAAGAAACCGGGGTGGATTGATACAAGCCATAAGTGCGGGAAACACCGATTTATGCTATTCCCTAATACGGTACCCGAGGTCCGTCTACCTGAGGGTAATTTACAAACGCCCGGCTTTAAATCCCGGGAATTTCGCAGTCGCCAGAAAAAGGCAGTTACGGGGATTAACAGCGAACTAATTAAAAGCCACCGAGCCACAGTTCGTAGTTCACGAAGGAACCCAAAGAATAGTTCGGATGTGATTAAAAAGGGGGACTTTGGCCGAAGCAAAATCAGTAGTGGACAGAGACGAGTCAGTAGAGACCGTCCGGCCAGTGGTCGTAGTCGAGACTCCCGTCTCCTACAAAGCAAGCAGGCCACTTGCATCCCCAGCCTGAGACGCTGCGAGAAAAACTCGGCAGGAACCGCCGAACCCCAACGCCCACCGTTCGAGTGCAGTCGAGTGCCCTTCGCCTCCTGCCTCCCAGCGCCGTGATCCCATCAAGGCACCGCAGGAATCACCACCGGACAGCAGTTGAGCGCCTCTGGCATCCTGCTGATCATCCTCTTGAACCGTCTGAAACCGGTCGTCAAGCGAAAGCCGAAACGCGTGTCCGCCCAGCACCAAAACCTCCCCCTACCGGAAGTACCACCTGCTCTCTGAGGCTTCCAACACCAACATCGAGACGACTGGTAATCTCCCCACTGGACCGTGTGCAGATTACCCGTAAAAAAACAGTTCGTGTAATTAAGTGACACCCACAATACCTACCAGTTAAGAATATATTTTACATTGTGAATTAATAAAATACTTGACACTCAACGAAGTTACCTGTTTCTACTGAACCCCAATGACCCCATCATGTCAACATTATTAATAATAATAGTTGGATGACTTGTATAGCGCCGTTTTTGTGAGAAATCACATTAGATTTGATTTACTCTAAACAACATCAAAAATCGCATTTAATGTTTCAAAAACCCAATCACGTCTGATGTGTGCTCCACTGTAGAATCTGGCAGCCACCTCTGGTCGGGAGCCCCAAAATATCTGAATAAAACCCTTAACTCTGTGCAGAAACGGGCGGTCCGTTTGATAGATTCACGTATCTTAACAAACGGATTGCAATATTTGGAGCACAGGCGTCAGGTGGGAATGTTGTCCTTGTTCTACAGGTATTTTAATGGTCTGAGGAACTAGCATTATTGATCCCTTCGGCACCGCTACATAGTTGGGAAATACGCCAAACGCGCTCCCGACATTTGCACACGATTGATATTTGCCACATGAGAACGGGTCACTTCTACGACAGGTTCTTGTGTTCAACAGCTCTGCTGTGGAATGATCTGCCGGCCTCTATGTTTCTTCCCTCCTACAACATGGGTCTCTTCAAGACAGTAAAAAAAGTGTTAAATAACACTGTAAGTCAGAGTTAATTTGCCCGTCCAAATAAAGAAAAAAAAATCCCAGACTAAAATCATTTGCCTTCAAAGAGGTTTAATATGTTTCCTTTTTTGCCTTCATGAAAAGCTTTTTTTATTTCGTAACTTTTTGCAACGCTAAACTACTGGTGTATTTGTGTATCTTAAATTGAGAGTGTATTTTATTATTGTCAGTATAGGAATCGCATATAGGCGGCTCGGTCCGGCTCGATATGATTTTATTTTATTTTTTTATTCAATTAAATTATTTAATACATTACCCAATTGTGCGTTTTACCCCACTTTTGCCTAATAGAAAAAAAAATAATAATACGGATCGATTTATGAGATTACCTACTGCTAGAAGGTTGTCCTCCTCATAATCATGTTTTGCTACGTTCGCTATCTCACTTTCTATAATAATAATAATAATAATATCTTTACTGTAATTAAATTTAACTATAACTAAAAGACATGTATAATATTATAATTTAAGAGTACAGTGGTTTATAAAGTAAAATAGAAAATAGAATATAAAATAATATAATAACAGTTAGAGTTGAAGTTTCACAAAACCCGCCTCACTAGGCTAGCCTGTGTTTAGGCAATAATTTTGCAAATTATTTTATAATTTTAAAATACCTATGAATATACACTTATATTAAGATATGCTTTGTAAATCGCTGAATCAATAATTTCGAATTTGGGTCTCTAATCACTTTAAAGTTTTCGGGAAACAATTGAAATAATATTTATTTCCATCGTATCATTGTGTGTGTTTTAATGTCATTGATTGTTTTCCGATTACAATTATTGTATTATGTATAATATTAAATAATTTGCGTGTAAAATTACAAATGAAATGTTATTCCATGGATTTTGCTGGTGTTTGCCGTGAAATGGAAACTCTCTCTCATCGCATACGAGGGCATTTTGGCATTTCTTTGTGTAATTTGTTAGAGATAGCGCACAACCTCACGCTATGTAGATATTTATTATTTCAGAATTGCATTGTTTAACATAAAATTATCTTACAATATGATGTAGAATCATCTCCTTTCGGAAAGAACCTCTAATTTCTGAACGCCGTTTGGTTAAAGTAAAAGATATGCACTTGAACCATTGTGTTTTTTTAACGTTCTTAGATTTTTCTATAAGCCAGCTTTGTGTGGCCATTTAACACCGTTTAAACGACCGCAGCGCCCTCAATTTATGTCTACTAGTAAATGTCAGACCGTAGATCAGTTGAAATTAACTACCTAACATACCGTTACAAGTTGGATAATTTACGATAGAGCTATTTCCAGTTTCACTATTCGTGAGTCCTTGGTATCAAATTCCTGCGACTCTTTCTGGTACAAAACCTAAGGGAGGCGGATCGAGCATGTGAATAGAATACAAAATTGAATGCTATCGGCAATTTCAGAGAGAAGACGTTCCAGACAAAAGACGGGATAACAGATGCGGATACGGTGCGAGGACGGGCTTGACCTGCATGGACCGAGGTCCCTGGAGTGACATAAAATAAGGTTACCTGTATCCCTGTAATACTGGGAAAGGGGAATTCAAATTTAGTATGATGGTGATAAACCACATATATTCCATTTCCATAAGAAGCAAGCACTTTGTGGTTTGACATCGTATTAAATAAAACAAATACTTTGTTATAAACTAATTTATTTTATTTTTACACTAACCGGTTTCGCTGAGATCAAGCCTAATGACTTCATTATTTCCCCATTACGCTGTTTTATTTACTATTCAGTTGTTATGATACAACAAACGGATTGCAATATTTGGACAGACATCAGGTGGGAATGCTGTCCTTGTTCTACAGGTATTTTAATGGAAGATGCTCTGAGGAACCAGTGTCATTGAGCCCTTCGGCACCGGTGCATAGTTGGGATACACGCCATACGCGCTCCCAATATTTGTACGCAGTTGACATTTCTCACATGAAAACGGGTCGCTTCTACGACTCGTTCTTATGTTCAACAGCTCAGCTATGGAATTATCTGCCGGCCTCTGTGTTTCCTCCCTCCTACTACATTGGTCTCTTCAAGACCCAGATTCACTCCTTCCTATCCTCTAAAAGACCCTCCACACAGCATCCCCAAAGATAATATAGGTCTTGAAGGAAATTACTTCCCTCAGGGTCTCCTGTGTGGAGTTGATTTATATCCTGTCTCACACTTTTCTGTACCTATATATACGATAACTCTGTATTTTTCTTAAGTTATTATATTTGCTCTGACGAAGCTTGATCTTCTTGAAAACTTCGACATTACTGAAGTTCCGTCCTCTTTACGACTCCGAAAAGTTGGCGATGTGACATAGCGTTGAGTCGTTCATGACTGAGCCGTTCATTTGTGCCGGCTCATTATATGAGCCATGAGCGTGACTCCTGGTAAACCGTGCCACAGCTCAATTGAACTGTGACTCTTTTTGACAAATCTTGGAACCACTTAAAAAAGATTGTTTATTTATCTAAAAAGAAAAACATACCTCAGATGTTCAATAGTATTCTTACGCATTTCTACGATGACGCATCTTTAAATAAGGTCCTTTATTCTATTTTTTAATTATTCATTATTTTTATTGAGATTTAAAAACCTCATTGCAATATTTAATCATTGAAGAAAATAATATTAACAAACCTAAATGAAAGATGAAACCAGTGCGACTGAAATATTTTTAGTTTCTGTCCTTTTGTCCGGTTTCATCTTTCATTTAGGTTTGTTTATTATTTTCTTCAATGATTCTTTTATTCTAATTTGTTAATTTAAAATTGTCGTATACCACTGACGTGTAATTAATTACCCGCATACATACCTTCTACAAGCCTAATTTTGCCGACGACTGTGGGACTTGTTATTAATATTTGGCGCCATGATGCATCTTAATGCATTTTCAAGGTTCACACATTCGTGTGTAGAGAATAATTACTGCATTTACACGTGTTTAGATACTGTACAGTACATGAACGGCGCCTGACAGTCTGGCAACTGGACGCTTTGTACTTACATCTATACACTAGGAGCTGGGAGCCGTAGGAACTGTGGTATGAGCTGATGAACTGGTAGTCGACTCTTAATATGTGTAGGCTCTTAAATGAGCCGTCGTTCAATTGAGTCGTACTTTTAAGTCGTACGAAAATATTGAGCTGGTACCGTGACTCCCGCTCTTAACAAAATGATTCATGACCCATAGTTAATGTAATAGCCAACCTCGTCAACACCTGTATCGGCCATACCCTTCTTCCTACATGGAATCAAAAAAAAATTGTCCAAGGAAGCGAAACTAGCAGTCAACAATGGAGTGCTGATACTAACCCTGATGTATGGCAGTGAGTCATGGAACTAGCAGAGGACGGTTGAAAGAAGACTAAATACTGTTTAAATGAGGTCCCTGATACGTATCTGTGGTAAAACCATGTATGACCGTGTGAAAAATGTGGAGATTCGCAAATAATGCAAGGCTGCTGTAAGTGTATTGAGTAAAATTATGAAAGGAAAGCGAAGATAGTTTGGGCATGTAGAGCGGATGAACGAAGAAAATAGTGTAAGGAGAATATATAACGCGATTGTGAATAGTAGAAGTTAATGTGAATGGGAGAAAATATCGTTTTTTTCCTTTTCATGTTTGATAAATACTAGCCGAAGTAAGAGAAAGTTAACCTTACTTTGAACACACAGACACACAGGCACACCCATAACACCTATCAGTTTATCTCTTTACATAACATTGATTTAAGCACCATCCAGCTGTTTGAACATAAAAAACCATTTTCAATCATTCTAATAACATTCAGAACGTTAAAGCTCTCAATTTCTGACTATTAAATTTGGGTTTTCATGAAGAACAACATTTTACTAATTAAGCGCTATTTAGAATTAGCTCAAATTTTCAATAATTATTAATTTTTATATTATGTCTAGATTACGCACATAGACATCGTAATTAAAACAGTACGCAATATAAATAAGCGTCAAAAGCCAGCGACAAAAATCAGCGACTAAAATAAGCAAAAAAATCAGCAACAGTAAGCAATAAAGCAATGTTATATTGTTTCCTCCACAGTTCCGTCGCCGAAATGTGACACTATTTTACTTCCACCGGGACAAAACTATCATGATTGGATTGACGGGAAGCGAGTGGTGGCGTGTCATTATGGTACATTTCAACCCAAAATACGACATTCCCAAACCATAAATGACGTGTTCCCAGTAACTCGTACAAAACAAAGAGTATTTAGAGTAAAATTGCAAAATATGACTTCCATTTCGATGGTACCCGTACTTCGGTGATTCCCAAATTGGGTGATTTCGCCCCCTGGAGGCGCTGTGGAGGTCCTGGGGGCGGTAGCTCTAAAGACAATAGGGAATAGAGTCATTGAAGGACAGTAAGAAGGCGACGAGACCAAGTATAGAAAAAAGGTTGTCCACTGAAATATTCTTCCGCTTACCTTGCAGGGATAATTATAGAGTTGTGCATTGTCAAGAAAGGCATACATTTGAATCGTATATATATATATATGTGTATGTAATAATAAATAATAATAATTGGATTACTTCTATAGCGCCGTTTTCGTGATAAAATCACCTCAAGGGCGCTTTACAATTAATTAAATAACATATACAACCAATACCTTAAAGCTAAACTTTATTACTAATGGCTTATAATTAAAACTTATGGCTAGGGACTAACTACTGAGACTTATAATTAGTGACTTACATCTATGGCTTATAGGTAGTCACTTACCAACTAAAAATTATAGTTAGTGACAATTTAAACTTATGTAGGCATAACTAGAATAAAAACCTAACACACATATAAACCTAGTACATATTTAAAACTAATACATATCTATGACCAAGTGCATATTTTGTATACAATACTGCAAAATGACGTACAACTATGTCTTAAAACTAGAGTCTTACGACTAACATACCTATTTATAATAATATGGATACATGTATGATTATTGCTCGTGAAAGCACACAAAAGTGTAATATTTTTTATTGAAATTAAAGAAGGTAGTCTGGGCGGTCTTTACATGTTATTTTAAATTAAAGCGTAAAAACTATATTGAACAAATGATTGATTCAAGATGGTGGGTCTTGGCAAATGCGCAGATGTCAGAATGTTTCATAATAAAATTACGAAATTCTAAAAATGAAAAGAATGTCAACATGAACTCCAAAAAACATTTTTTTTAAATAAGCTAAAAACCCGGAGAACTGAGGTATCGACCTTTTCCCAATGTTTAGTTTAACATGTTTTGAATAGGTGGTAAGTCGGTTCCCTCTGTGAATATCGAACTGAACTGCTATCGTGCGGTCTATCCAATGGCAACATGAATTTCAACACCAATTATTATAATAATAATAATTGGATAATTTGTAAAACGCTTTTGGGCTCAAGGGCAATGTTGTCATATTTAAGGTGTTAAAATTTTGGTATTTTCAGAAATGTTTCTTTCGTGTTTTTAAGTATTTTGATAGTTTAATCTCAATTCTCTAAATTAATCGATCTTTTAGCCCTAGACCAGTACAATAATTTAAAATATGTTTTTTATAAAATCTTTAAACCTTATAAATGGGGTGTTCACAGTATTGTCAATATTAACAAAACGACTTAGTTTTTTTTAAATATAATTCAAAGGGGGGGACTAAATGACATTTTTTTAAGGGGGGGCGGTGAGCCAACTAAGTTTGGGAAACTCTGCCGCATCGTTCATTGCTGCTTCCGGACGGTAGGATATAACTTATTTTATTCGCGCGTCAGCTCGGCTCCGAAACGGAACGAGAATCAGCTCTGTGGACCAGAAACGTTCAGCGGATCGTCACACGATATCAAATCATGATTTTACGGCATACTTTTCCTTGTGCCGCAGATACTACTAGTGATAGGTACTGTACCTACTCTGCGATCTTATGTACTATGTCAAATCTCTACCAATTGCGTTCCGAAAAATTTAACGATTTTGTCATATTGTTTATTTTCACACGGGAGGCCCAAACAGATAAATTCGTGTAATTGGTAATGTTATTGGACCGTGGGACAGGATATTGGGAAGAGGGCAATTGGAAAGTACCTGACTTCAGGGGCTTGATTCCGGTTTTTTAAAGGGTAAGGGATCAGCGCCGGATCTGTCACACGTTCATACTGCGCAAAAAACATAGCGCAATCTCTGAAGAATCCGTGAAAATAAAGATAGTATTTAAATTTACTTAAAATAATCCCCAAATCTTTCAAAAACTCATAACTTGGAATTATATATTCTATTGCGCTGGCAAACATTTCAACTCGTCACTAGGCTAGGGCGCCGAAGTGTGCACCCAACGATTATCGAAAAAGGTATGGAAAAAGTTTTTTGTTACGGAAAGATTCTAGAAAATTTAGAAATTGCACAGTAGTTAATCGGGAGTAGAGCCCGTTTTATTATGCTCACTTTTTGTGCGTTTTACGTTAAAATTTCCCATTTACTCAGCCAAGAACCAATCAATGATCAATGTTCCTGCCACCATTATATATTGTCCCGGTGACTTTGCGGTCACTGGATTTTGGAACTGGTTCGAAGAAATATTTGTGCCGGTTGTTTTTTAATCATGCGAAATTTATGTATATTATAAACAAAATATCGTAAATGAAATCCCAAGTCTCCACTATCGGGAACTGGTTCAAAAAGATGCAGATAAAATAGAAACCTGCCTTCGGTAACCGAAACGGAAGTGACAGATATTTTAGATATCAACCATCACTAGCAGGCATAGCGACTGCTGTCAAATTTTGTATTAGTTAAAGAAATAAAGTTGTGTTTACCGGTTATTATATAAAAACATTACGCTTTTCGTTTTTTTGTGTCATTACATCACAGCGGCCATTAACGCAAGGTAGGTTTTTTTAAAATTAAAATTACAGAATCATGTAGGTGACAATATTATTGTAGGTTAGTTGTAAAGACCTTAAGATCATTTTTGCAAATGTTATTCGGTTTCAGTTTCAGTCCCAATAAATCGGCGTTTATTGAAATATAATAATGAAGCTTCATACAATAAAATGTTATAATATAAGTACAGCGCCCTTGAGTTGGTTTTTCACAAAAACGGCGCTATACAAATCATCCAATAATAATAATAATTATTATTATTACAATATGGTAGATATTTTGTTATTGTTGTATGTTTACATTACCTACTAATGTAGTACAATAACACTCCGTGGTTTGGATGGTTCGGATTCGATTCCCGGCCGATACTAGTATTTTTTGTATTATTTTTTTAATATTAATTTTTCCTTTTTTTTTAAATAATCTTTTTTATTTTTTTAACATGTGGACGTTGATTCTATAAATCTATCTTCGATTCTTATATTGATATACATCTCTTTAGCGGTATTTAACTAAATCAATTAAACTTTCGAAAACATACGCTCTCCTGAAGTTACTGAATCCGGAAGCGTTGATAAATGATGCTTTTGTAAATATACCGTATGAACATTTACGAAAAATAAAATCTTATGTGATAGCTACCGCCAGGCTGCTCATGTCTTGATGGTGACTTTAGAGATGTTCAGGGCGTACGTTGTACTGTGACCTTTAACTTTTTTTTCAAAAGGGGAGGGGCGCTATCTGCGCTAACTGCGCAGGGCGCGAGATGTCGTGGAACTGGCCATGTAAGGGATTGTCCTTATCCTTAGGGTTAAAGATATTTTGCTTATTATAACTGCGGTTTCGATTACATGTCAATGATAACACACGTTTAAAGGAGTTTGTAGTTTAATTATCACGGTATGAATAATAATTATAGATTCATCATACATAATAAATACGTGTACTTTATCATTTCTTACTTTACATTTGTAATTTATAAAAAATTTTAGATTTTAAATAATTTTATCTCACTTTTGGCATAGGTACTTTACGAACATCAAATCACAAAGTAATTGCTTTCTTCGAAAACGTATCTGTATTGTGTCGATTTTCATTATCTTAACTAATAACCTAGAAATATGTCTGTCTAAAACAGCGATCTCTGTTCGTGTCATGAAATTTTCATAGATTTTCTGTCTGGAATTTCCAGATCAACCCTAATATCAGCTCTAGCATATATCATTTTCCATCAATAAGTATTCAGCTCGGAATTATTCATTCAACTGTAAAAATTTCCTGATCTTCTCTTTTCCCATTTTTTCCTCCCACAAAATCTGGCGTCAAAACATGCAAATAAAACCTGTCAGGCTCTGTCAGAGGAATGGAAGGTGGTTTGTTATTTGCTGCTTCCTGAAAAGCGCATTCCCCGCGGGATTGTTGCGATAGCTCCATACACCCATACTCTTGAAGTTATTACATTACGGGCTAGCTACATTGTAGGGAATGCTTTAAATAATGTTAGCACCCTGAAAACATGGTGACATTGCTCGGGAAAACACGTACAGCAAGCGCGAAAATATTTTCTCTCACTTTATAAAAAAATTTCTTTCACACTTCCATTATTTTCCATTTATTTAAAGAGCGTATGTCTAATAAAATGTGATTTTGAAAATTCTCAATAAAGGTGATAACCATTGTGACCTCTTCCTATTTTCTCTTCCCTTCACACATCATCCCCGACGATCACACAGGCCCTGAGCATTTTTTTCTGCTCTCTTTTGTACGGAGTTAATGTTAAAAATAAAACACGTACTTAACAAAGACAGTGTGGTTACGATGGAGCTCTCTCAGCGGCAATATAAGGACTTAGGCGATGCAATGAGAAGTAATACAAAATCGTGTGCTTTCGGTTTGAGAATTTGATGGCCTAAAAATATCATAGATCATTTAATTAAGTACCGCAAGTATAACACACCTTGGCCGTTCGTATAACCGTCCAATTTGTTGGTGTGTCTTTTTATAAGTCTAGAAAAAAAATAAAGTGTCAGACCTAAAAAAAAATGTTTAAAGTGCAAAATTTTCTACTTACGAACCCTTTTTCCGATATTGTGGTATTGTTCATTCTGGCAAATTAAGTTTTTTTAGAATATGACCGTAAAACATTTTAATACTTATGCCTGAGCTTTACAAATTAAAATAGAACACGCGTTTTGGGGAAGTTTTTTTTTGGGGAACGCCTGGGTGGGAATCTGCTGTATTTGTGCACACTTAATCTTCTTCTATATATATATCCTTTTTTCTGTATCTTCTTCTTCTTCCATCTTCTATTATATAAAGAAGAATGTCCCGGGTGTGTATTTGTTTTGTACACAAATCTACAGTTTTGATCCTAGATTGATGAAATTTTGCTCACATGACCTACAAAACAAGAGGAAGGTCACTGTCTACGTGAGATATCAAAAAACAACCCCCATTCCCCTTTCCCTTAAAGCCAAATTTTGGTATTTCCTGATTAAATTTGGCACACTTGAAGTTCAAAATAAGAGGAAAATGACTGGGAAGGTGTATAGAGTAGGAGTAGGAGTAGGGATAGCAGTAGGGATTATAAAACTTTACTTCAAACTATTAATAGCCTCATTCAGATAGTAATACATGAAACTACCTTTTCCTTCTTAATAAGCCTCCAAAAAATCATTATTTGGTACAATAATAATGTTGTTTTGTAGCTAGGTAATTTCGTAGTGACCATATATATTTTTTTTTCGTATCAATGCATATTTTTTCATTTAGTTAATATTTTTTTACAAAGCTCATAAGATAATTTGTAGTGTTTTTTTAGTCCTCCTCACTAGGGGTTCCTGTGCTGAGGCGGACTAGGTTTTATTTAAAAACGTATTGTTTTTAAGCTCCTACGAAGTTCTTTTCTAGAACTCCCCTTCTTTGATTTCTTTGATCCAAGTTTTGATTTGATTTTTGAAATCATTTGCATTTTCTGTTTTTTTCTTTATGGCCGGTGAAAGTGAATTATATGTTATAGACATGCATAATTCCTTTGTCCAAAACAGTTTTAAATTTGGGAATATTCGTATTGTCATTTTGGTTCGCTCTTGTGTGGTTAAAATTAAGTTTCTTCTATTTTTTTTTCTTTTAAAATATTTGATTTAAACATTCTTAACGTAGATATTTTGGATGTTAGGTACTGTAAAAGATTTGAAAATTTCTTTTGCTTGTGTTCATATGGGGACTTTTAAAATGGTCTTCATAATAAATACCCTTTTGGATTTAGTCAATTGATTCATATGGTTAGTAGTTGCCGATCTCCGTTCTAGTATACCATATTCCATAAAATATTTCTGATGTTTTTAAAAAGAAAAGTGTATTTTGTGAGTTTCCTTGTAATTTTCGTCTATTTTGTATGCCAACATATTGTATTCATGTAATATTAGATTGAATTTATTCCCCGGTTGTACTCTTGTGTCAATTTAAAAAGTTAAGTATATTGTTTTACTTACATTCAACGTAAGTGAGTTGGTTCTGAACCATTTTTGTAGAACAATGAGCCCACATTCAGCTTGTTTGAAAGTATCTTTCTAGTTATTTTCATGAAATATTATTGTAGTATTATCGGCAAAGCTTAGTATTTTTTCTTTGACGGGTAGAAATAAGAATGGTCCTAAGACACTTCCTTGTGGGACTCCATAGTTTATTGGAAGAGACTTACTCGTTTGTCCACCCATTTGAACATGCTGCTCTCGACCTGATATCTAGCTTTCTAATAGTTGTAGTGTTGTTTCAGACATACCATTTTTTTTTTAATTTCAAACACAATATTTTATGATCAATAGTGTCAAAAGCTTTTAATAGATAAATAAATATTGCCGAGGATCTTCTACCAGCGTCCAAGTTTTTTTTGTAAATATGTTTGTCAACTTTACTATTGCATCTGAAGTACCTCGGTTTTCCTTAAAACCATACTGTGTAGAAGATAATTTATTATTGTTTTCCAGATACTGTACAATTTCTTTTTTTTTGTTTTCATAATTTTTTCAATGATTTTTTTGAAAATGAGTTTAATAGATTTATAAAACTCATGTCATGTTTATTGGACGGTGGTTAGAAATGCCGATTTTGCTTCATTTTGAAACATTTCTAAAAAAATGTCTAAACTGGGATCGAAACAAAGCGTTAGTATCTTTTTCCGATGGAATATGCTGAATATACGTAGTATGAATAATAATTTCACAAATTATGTTAAATATCGCCGAATTTGCATAATACATTTATTATTATGCTCAATATTCCGGGATGTCGATCATTTGCTTAATCCCGAATGATGTGCATAAATTGGGTAAAGTCCTTGAATATGTTAAACATTTTACACGGAAAAGAATGGTTACATTTTGAGGGAGTGAAAAACTTATAACTTGAGTGAAATGCACTCTAGTTCGTATATCGTATAATGTATACGTATATAAAATACTAAACAGGAACCCCCTAGAAGTGTGATTTACGTATACTCATTACCGATTCGGAAAAAACTTATGTCGCCAATTTCAATAAGACCTTTTGACCCCTAGACCACGGACACGCCGATGCAATTGATTATCTTCTCAGGAAAGAATTTCGATGTTTGAAAATGTTTGTTCAATTTCACCTAAAGTAGGGTAAAACTTACCTTACTTCGCGCCCATAACATATTACTTTCCCTCTATTTATTCAGTGATAGAAACTGTAATATATTATAACATATAGGGTGTCCGGAGGTAAATTACAGTAACTTCGGGGATGATTCTACATAATATAAGTTTTAAAAGGATTAGAATTGAAATTAAAACACTTTTGTACTTTGTTCTACTTATTTCTTTTCATCAAGACCGGTTTCATTCTACTACAGACATTTTCAGACTGGTCCGTAGTAGGATGAAACCAGTCCTGGTGAAAATAAATAAGTGTAACAAAGTACAAAAGTGTTTTAATTTCAATTTTAATACAATGGAATTCCACCACGAATTAACAGTCCAAAAACTAGACTCTTTAAAAAGGATAATTTTTTTTCTAAAATCTTTCACAAATATATTAAAACATTTTTCAAAAATTTATATACTTATCTTTTTTACTTGTACAATCATGTGGAATCACCTCCTGAAGTTACTGCATTTTACCCATGGACACCTTGTATAAAGATTTTTGTATTACGATACTACGGTGACCAGATAATTCAACACTTTTTAAAAGAGATAAACCTCCTTTAAAAGAACTAAAAAAAAACAACAAAAAATTAGCCCGCACACCTAATCTAACCTAAAATAATAAATATTTTTTTTAGTTAAAAAAATAAATAATTTATCAATTGGGTTAGGTTAGATTAGGTTTTCATCTATTTTTTTCATTTATGACTTTATATCACTTTTAAAAATGGTGCTGACTCATGTGTGTGTCATGGCACCAATACAACCTATCATAAAAAAAATTGTATGTGGGTGATTAATATGGCGCCGTTTTTGTGAGTGTGCAGCACGAGGGCGCTGTGATCATCTCAATGGTGCAGTGATTACCTCAAGGGTGCAGTGATCACTTCAAGGGTGCAGTGATTACCTAAATGGTGCAGTGATCACCTCAGGGATGCAGTGATCCTCTCAAGGAGGCTGTGATCACCTCAAGGGTGCATTGATCACCTCAAGGGTTCTGTGTTCGTCTTAAGCTTCATAAGCTTCATATTCAACCTCTCTTTAGAAACTGGTATATTTCCTGATTCCTGGAAAGTCTCAAAAATTTGTCCTATCTTCAAAAGCGGGTCAAAGACATTTGTGGAAAATTTCAGACCGGTGGCTATTCTCTCTGCCCCGGCAAAGCTGTTCGAGTCAATACTCCACAAAAACATGCTGTCGCAAGTAGAGCCATTTATAATATCGGAACAGCATGGGTTTAGAAAGGGCCGATCAACAGACACGAACCTATTGGTACTCACAGATTATGTATCAAAATCCTTAGATAAAGGCTACCAAGTTGATTGCTCATACAATGATTTTTCGAAGGCTTTTGATACTGTAAATCATGACATCTTATTAAATAAACTGTCAATGATAGGTTTTTCTTTACGGTTTCTAATATTCTTTTAGCTATTTTACTGGAAGAAAACAATTTGTATCGCATGGAATATTTTTGGTGCTCTCTGGACTCTAATTTAGGCCCCCTCCTCTTTTCTATTTTTATTAACGATATCGCAGAGAGCATTCTGCATTCCAGGTTTCTTCTTTTCGCTGATGACCTAAAACTGTTCTTAGCAATATTAACTTTAGAAGACTGCAATCGACTCCAATCGGATATTGATAGAATCATTGATTGGAGTAAGAGAAATCAGATTGAGTTCAATATTTCTAAATGTTTCATTCTTTCTTTCACAAGGGCGTGTCATACTTGGTTTTATATAATATGAAGTTTAAAACGTGTCTCCACTATGAAAGATCTTGGTATCGTGTTTGATAGTAGGCTGACATTTCATGCTCATATTGAAGTCACTGTAGTACTTCATTAAAAAGGGTTTCGTCCTACGTACTTCAAGGAATTTTAAAGACACTCGGGTTCTCAAGTAAGGAGTAGGCTTGAGAGTGGGTCGGTGGTTTGGAGCCCACATCAGGTGAAGTACATGTTGGAAAGAGTTCAGAAGAAATTTTTAAGATTTCTTTATTTGAGGGAATATGGCTACTACCCGTGGCTCTATCCTACCGACTTTCTCCTAGGTATGCTCGGAATGTGCGGGTCAGAAGTGATGTACACATTGTGACACATTTCTTCAGACTGATTCGCGGATGGTTCGAAAATTCGGCTGTCATGGAGAACATTCATTTCAGGGTTATCTCCGTCACCGACAGCATAGACTGATCTCCCGGCCTGCAGGACCAACTTGCCAATGGTCATGCCGGTGGGGAGGGCAATCTAGAATCACTTCGGATATCGACATATTTAGCATCAATGAAGTTGAATTTAAACGTAAAGCTTTGTTGCTACTTGCATAATGCCAGTATGCCTTGTATACAATTTACTGAGATTATGTATGTCTAACTTATTTTTTGTTTTAATTTTTATTATTTTTATAAGTAATTATTTTGGATGTTGTACATCCTATATCATCTTTAAAAATGCCTTAAAATGTAAATTTTGTAAAATTTTTAAAAAGAATAAACAGTTGAATTGAATTGAATTGAATTAAGGGTGCTGTGTTCATCTTAATGGTGCTGTGATCACCTCAAGGGTGCAGTAATCACCTCAAGGGTGCTGTGTTCATCTTAAGGGTGCTCTGGTCACCTCAAGGGTGCAGTGATCACCTCAAGGGTGCAGTGGTCACCTCAAGGGTGTCCCTGCAAATTTTGTTAATAGAAACATATTGATTTTAATTTTCATATTATGATGATTGTCCTTCTGATCGCATTGTGGTATTTGTTTAGAAAAAATATGACCAGTAAACGTTCCACTACTTAAATCCTCTTAATTTATATTATTTATTTTTTTACAGACGGAGCAGAAGATGGCCTGGGGAACGACAAGGACAAGATGTCAGGCTACGAGACCAACCTTTATCTGTACTCGGTAATAATATACAAATCTTTAATAATTTTACTTCATCTCGCCATTAATCATTTCATTATTTACACTTACGAGGTGTGTTAAAAGGAAAAGGTGAATTTCGATTTTTTTTCGAAAAGTATTTATTTATTCATCAATATCCATTTTCTCCCCTTCAAAGTAATCCCCCTCAGATATAATGCACTTATGCCAGCGCTTCTTCCAATCCTCGAAGCACTTCTGGAATGCGCTTTTCGGTATGGCCATCAGCTCGTTCTTCCATTCTGACTTTATCTCATCAATTGTGGCAAAACGCTTTCCTTTCATTGGTCTCTTCAGTTGCTACTGGTTTTCAACCATGTGTATATTTTACAGTATTTGTTTATTTACAAAAATAAATAATAACGAATTAATCAGTTTTTTCTGATGTTGTCGCGTTATTTTCCATTCAGCTTTTTGTTGTATTTTTTAGTTTCCTTTCATTTTCACATTCGATGTTTACAGACGTACAACAAACTGCTTAATGTAACTGTCTATATATTCTGCAGGTACTGCTTCTAGGTGATGGTACCTATCACGCTATATATATATAATCTTTAAGTTCAGATCCTTTATTATCTAAATATATTAGTTCTTCTGGCGAACCTTCTATAAACGTTATTATTACACTCTTAAGTCGGCCGGAAACGTGGAAGCAAAATGTTAAATCTTTCTTGCTTTTACTCTAAGAAAAGCGATAAAGAAAAAGCAGTAACGTACAAACATCCAATAACGATTAGGAAGTATTATAGATATTATTAGCGAATTTTATACTCACATTAATGATTATGCGACATGGGATTTAGAGATTGCTATAAACCGCAAACTACAGGGGATATTGCGTAGATTGGAAAACCCATTACCACAAGTCTTATAATAGTCTTATAATTACGCTTTTATTGGGTTATTGATATTATTTTCGGGAAAAACAGTAACGTTAACCTAGAAAGACTTCCTAGGTAATTATTTTTTATTACTTTCCGTTAACCTCTGTGGGTATTGATTGAATATAGTGCATTGTCATATCAGTGATATTATTAAAAGCCATATATATTACGTTTAACAAGTAACTGCAAATAAATATTTAAGGTGATATGAAAACTAAGGGTACATAAGAGATTCACTTTTATTTCTTACAATAAAGTTAAAAAAATATATAAATGAAGGCAATCGAAAATACGTTATAATATATACATATACTCGTATATATACTAAATTACACATTTAAGTAGATATAGGAGTACGACATAGCGTACATTAATGTATAAAAAGATAGATAAAAACAAATACCTAGGGTTAAGATACATAAAAAAAATAGTCTCATGTATATAAATAAGGTAGGATGTGAGTTGAGGCGAAAAAATCAATTAACAACACAAGATCAGTAGGCATCAATATAATTCATCTGGATCTAGTAGCCACTTTCTTAACTTATACTTGACTTTAGCGGAGTAAGATATTAAATACAGAGGTGAATGTACAAAGAAAACTCAAGTAATAAAAAAATATGAATGTTTTAAGGCCGATACAACTTGCCACTCTCCGAAGCGAAATCTACACGGAATCATCCTTATTTTAAACGGTTGTTAGATGTTTTGTACCAAGATAACACCTAATCTAACCTAATCTACATCCATATACTCGTAATTACCAATTCGCAGGCCTCACAGCCCGCACGGTCCGCTCATAAAGGGTACGTAGCGTGCAGTGACCTTTCTTTCATCTTAATCTAATTCCCTCGTGTGTTTTTGTTTGCATCGTGTATCACAGGAGGAGATGGAGGACCGACCGCGCATCTCCACACTGCTCAGCTCGCTGGCCAACTACTCCAACACCATCCCTGCCGCGGGGGACCCGGACAAGCCGTCCGCCCCGCCCGCCTCGCGCATGGGCACGCTCATCGGGGTCTTCCTGCCCTGCATCCAGAACATCTTCGGCGTCATCCTCTTCATCCGTCTGACCTGGGTGGTTGGCACCGCGGGCGCCGTGTTCGGCTTCCTGATCGTGCTGACGTGCTGCTGCTCGACCATGCTGACGGCCATCTCCATGTCCGCCATCGCCACTAACGGGGTGGTGCCGGCGGGCGGGAGCTACTTCATGATCTCGCGCTCGCTGGGGCCGGAGTTTGGCGGAGCGGTGGGCATGTTGTTCTACACGGGCACCACGCTGGCCGCCGCCATGTACATCGTTGGAGCTGTAGAGATTGTTTTGGTAAGTGTGAAGTTCTTTCATGTCTACTATCCTCTATTAACAGATGGTATTTATTACTCATCCTCTTTGTGTTTTGCAGACCTACATGGCCCCATCGTTGTCCATATTCGGCGACTTCACGAAGGACGCGGACGCCATGTACAACAACTTCCGCGTTTACGGCACGGGCCTGCTACTGGTTATGGGCGCCATCGTCTTTTTGGGCGTCAAGTTCGTTAACAAGTTCGCCACCGTGGCGCTCGCCTGCGTCATCATGTCCATCCTCGCCGTCTACACGGGGATCTTCTACAACATGAATGGAAACGACAATCTCCAGTAAGTTTCTATTTTTTTTTTATTATCATGACCTGCCTTTCTTCTAGTCTCTGCTAGTTATCACCCTCCATTAGTCTTTCTCTTGTCCTTTATTGTTTCTCGCATTTTAATTTATTTTACAACATTTTTTTCTTGCTTTTGTATTATACTTACGAGTACATTTATGTTTATAATATTATTGACTGCTTAATTTTGGTATAAATGCAACAGACTGGGAGGCACGTTCTTGTGGTTTATCATTTATCATCATTCTGCGTTGTCTACTGTCTTGTCTACCTAATTTTAAAATGCTGAAAGGGGAACAAACAAGATATCAAAAGGTGGTCGTGATTTGTGGGCGGTGAATTTATCGGATACCAGATACTATAGGTACAAAAAAATATCTTTATTTTTAAGTACGTGTTAGGTTAGGTTCTAATTCAGTTTTTTTTTCTATTCAACTGTATGCCGAGTTGCGAAAATTGTATTGGATTGGTTTAAAATGGATTTAACTTAAGTTCGTTTTTTCCGCAGTATGTGCGTCCTCGGCAAACGGTTGCTGAAAGACATCAACATCGCCAACTGCTCCAAGGCTATCGGAGGAGAGCTACACAACATCTTCTGTCCCAACAAGACCTGCGACCCTTACTACTTGGCCAACAACATCAGCGTCGTCCAGGGAATCAAGGCAAGTCCCCTTACACGTGAAGTTGCGATGAAAAAAATGCCATTTCTTTTTATTATCGTTCCGCCCTATAGTGAACACGCGAACCTCGATTTTATCGCATTCATTAAATCCTTATTAATGCATCTTAGCGTGTAAACGAAACTCTTTTAGATTATAAGCATAGCATTTTATTACGACTGAGATGTTTATATCGTGATGCTAAAACAATATCAATATGTTTTATTGTAATTAAATCTTTGAAAGCCTCTTAATGATTGTAATGACCTTTTTATTATAGGGTTTGGCAAGCGGAGTTTTTTTCGACAACCTAGCGGATTCCTTCAGTGAACTTGGGCAGCTGATCTCCTACGGAAAAGATCCTCAGGATACAGAGAGGATGGATAGACCCTTGTACAACCAAGTGTCCGTGGATCTCACAACTACCTTCACCATTCTCATTGGAATTTTCTTCCCTTCCGTCACTGGTATTTACTTTTTTTTATTATCATAAAAGTATACAATGAATTACGTAATTTATTATCAAAAAAGTATACAATGAATTCCGTAATTTATTATCAAAAAAGTATACAATGAATTCCGTAATTTATTTTCAAAAAAGTATACAATGAATTCCGTAATTTATTATCAAAAAAGTATACAATGAATTCCGTAATTTATTATCAAAAAAGTATACAATGAATTCCGTAATTTATTATCAAAAAAGTATACAATGAATTCCGTAATTTATTATCAAGAAAGTATACAATGAATTCCGTAATTTATTATCAAAAAAGTATACAATGAATTCCGTAATTTATTATCAAAAAAGTATACAATGAATTCCGTAATTTATTATCAAAAAAGTATACAATGAATTCCGTAATTTATTATCAAAAAAGTATACAATGAATTTAGGATATACTTTGAGAATTCCGCAGACTATAATATTTATTATTTCGTTCTCAGGTATCATGGCTGGCTCCAACCGATCTGGTGATTTAGCCGATGCCCAGAAGTCCATCCCTGTGGGAACCATCTGCGCCATCCTGACCACCTCCACCGTGTACCTGTCTTGCGTGTTGCTGTTTGCCGGTACCGTGGATAACTTGCTGCTAAGAGATAAGTAAGTAATCGAATCACCATCACCAGTATTAATGCACATCATTCTAAAACATTTTTTGAAGGCGTACAGTTAAAAAACTGTCTTAATACCAATTTATAGATTAAGTTAGAAGTATAAAAGAGGGTGTGGTTATAACTTTTCTTGACATCTCACGCTTCAGATACTTACCTATTATTAGTTTTCTACCATAGGTCACCCCAAGTCGTTCGCTACGTTTGGTGACGTAGCAGTGGTGTCCGCGTTTATGAGGTGAGGTTTGTCCAGGTCTTAGCAGCGGATGCGTGTACCTGCCAACTGCGTGGTGGGCCGGATCGGGAGAGGCCGATTGAGGGAGACCCATTGACCTCTCCAGCCGGGCTCTCTCGACCCATCGGCTTACACTGCAGTGGGAGGGATGGATTCTTACGTCCGTAATTCTTGGACACACTGATCCCCAGATTCCTACCCACCTCTTATGCTTTTTTCCTTCCCAGAACTTCTTCTCTTTCCTTTCCTTTAAAAAAAACCCTCCACATCGAATCCCCAAAGATGACATGGGCCCTAAAGGAAATTATTTTACTCAGGGCCTCCTGTGTGGAGTTAATGTAAAAATAAAAGTTTTACCTGACGAACATTCCTATTGATGTGTTTATTATTGAGTATGCACATATCAACGAAAAGATTTGACCGATTCGTCTTTTATTTGCGCAGGTTCGGGCAATCCATCGGCGGGCGATTGGTGGTGGCCAACATTGCATGGCCCAACGAATGGGTGATCCTGATTGGCTCGTTCCTGAGTACCCTGGGTGCAGGACTACAGTCTCTTACGGGAGCTCCTCGCTTGCTGCAGGCCATCGCTCGAGACGGCATCATACCCTTCCTGGCGCCCTTCGCAAAGTCCTCTTCCCGGGGTGAGCCGACAAGGGCTCTCCTACTCACCATGGCCATCTGTCAATGCGGAATCCTACTGGGAAACGTCGATATCCTGGCCCCGCTTTTGTCCATGTTCTTCCTTATGTGCTACGGATTTGTAAACCTGGCCTGCGCCCTGCAGACCTTGCTGCGAACTCCCAACTGGAGGCCCCGCTTCAAGTACTACCATTGGTAAGTAATGAAAAAATTAGCACTACACAACGGAAATGGAATTTTTTAACGATAAAACTTACATAATTTTCTGTGTGCAGGTCTCTCTCCCTTGCTGGCTTGGCGCTGTGTATCGCCATCATGTTCATGACCTCCTGGTTCTATGCTCTCATCGCCATGGGTATGGCTGGCCTTATTTACAAATATATCGAATACAGAGGGTGAGTTTCCACTTCATTACTCTCACATCTGTTACATATTTATAAATTATTGTTTTTTCATTGGCTTAAATCGACTTTGTCCGGAATTTCAGAGCGGAGAAAGAGTGGGGAGATGGTATCCGGGGTCTGGCTCTATCAGCTGCTCGCTACTCCTTGCTGAGGCTGGAAGAGGGTCCCCCGCACACCAAGAACTGGAGACCGCAGATTCTGATCCTCGCCAAACCGACCCCTGACCTCGCTCCCAAATATCGCAAGCTCTTTGCCTTTGCATCGCAGCTGAAGGCAGGTCAGTAGTACGGTGATTTTACTTGTAAAGTATAAACAAAATAAAATTCGAATGTACTTCCTCCGCTGAATTGAATCATACGTGACTTAATTACGCTTGTTCAAAAACTTACTTTTACATCATCTTTACTCGTCATGCATCATGTATCTACAAATCTACAAGTCAAGAAAAACCCTGAGATCAAGTATCAAATCATTAATTGGGAAACAAATCTTACTTGGCGAAATTAACTGAATATTTTATTTATAGTCGTCATACCCCCATCCCCTGAAGGTATGCGGAATTTGACTTAGAGTAACACCACTTCAAGAGAGTTTGGTCATTGGTCGCCGTTCACCCCTCCCCCTCCCCAGCTTTTGCCTTGATCCCCTCGACGTGACGGTTCGCTGATTAATCCTTTACCCGCTTTGTTCAATGACCTTCTATTTTCAGATACTTTTTGTATATTGATATTATTTAAATGCCCAAATTACTAAATAATGTGATAGATTGCAGTCGGCTTCAGACTTAGAAGAGATGAGATATTAAACGGAGGGGAGGCAATTTTAGATTTCGCTTGATAAAAGAGAGGATATTTGTTTCGAGGGGGACAACCAAAATATATGTGGTCAAAAGTTCCCATATCTGGACCATAGAAATCTGGTGTAACAAAGATCAATCCTGAATAGAGCAAGTTTAATGGTGGGTACGTCGTTAATCATGCAAGTATTATTAATAAACTGACTCTTAAAAATCAACAAAAAAGAACAAATTATGTGAACGCTCCAGCTCTGACCTCAGAAAATCCATCCGGGATGCCATCGTAACCGTGATTGGCGATTTATCTATGTTACGTAATCTGAGGCAAAATCCCTTGGCGCCACTTAGCACTTCAAATATGTCTGTTTTTGTGGCTTACAATAATATTTTGCGTGCTTAAAAAAACACTATGTTTAATAGAATTTCTTATCCTAATAATATTATATTGTTTTGATGACAGGCAAGGGGCTGACCATCTGCGTGTCCGTGATTGGAGGCGACTACACTCGCTCGGCTGGGGAGGCTCTTGCAGCCAAGCAGCATCTGCGCAAGACCATGGACCAGGAAAGAGTAAAAGGCTTCTCCGATGTGCTGGTGGCCCGGAACGTCACCGATGGACTTAGCCATCTGTGAGTAATCTTTCCAATATGAGTAATTCACCCATCCCTCAAAATAATTGCGTTCAAAATTCTTAAAAGTAACATCGTCTTGAAGAGTCAATATCTAATTTTCTCGTTCTTAACTGAATAATAATTGATTGGAAAGGATTTGCATTTCATATACTCGTATTTATATAATGAAAGTTTTTCAGTTATGTTTCTGCTGGCTCTGGAAAAGTGCATGTATCTCAGTCGATAGGGTTTGCTATCAAATTCCAGGTATACGTAGTTTTGGAACTAAATTGTATCAGATTAAGTACATAATTTGTACCTATAATAATGAAATATACAAGAAGCAGAAAATCTATTCTTCTAAAAACCCTCAAATGTTTAAAACAGCTCATGTAATACTTTACTAAACTGCTATTTATGCAAGTCGTAAATCGTTGCCACAAAACGCTTTCGCATGAAACACTTTCTCCTGAAACTCAATCGCTGGCTGTTGCTAAAAAAACGTTAGTGCACAAACGCTGTCTCCTGAAACTTCGTCACTGACTGGTTTTATTCATTTTTTTCTGATTTATTACGTTATTTTTATACAGTTTAGGGTAACCGTTTATTTTGAGAAACGGAGACGGTTTCGGTTATTTTTTAATTTAAACTGAAACGCCCTCCTCTAGTTACGAATAACCCGATAATATTTTAAAACTCTTACCAGCACACTAAGCCGAAATGTTACTTGTGTAATGATGAAAGACTAAGCCAGCAGAGGAGTGGAACCCATGATGCCTGGGTGGTAATCTATATATTATTTATGTTACTGGTATGTCAAATTTATGTTTAAATTTTTTTTAATTATGTTTAATTCGTAGTGTCCAAACGACCGGGCTGGGAGGTATGAAGCCGAACACTGTGATCCTGGGATGGCCTTACGGCTGGCGGCAATCGGAGGACGACAAGACCTGGCACGTGTTCCTGCAGACCGTGCGCCATGTCACCTCGGCGCGCATGGCGCTGCTCGTACCCAAGGGAATCAACTTCTTCCCTGATTCCTCGGAGAAAGTAAGCAAATATTAATTTAAAAAAATGGCACGTCGATTATTCTGCAAGTGGGAAAGTTTTTCCCGGACACTATCTAGCGGCGATTTAGTAATGGCATCACACATCGTCCACATCGTCCATCAAATTATCTCTATCATCTTCTTCAAATTAAACCACTATCAACTCGCTAATGGTAATCAAAACTGATTGGGGTTATTTCTTTTCGTTTTTGATTCTTACTGCGCTTGGCTCATCAAACAACCTTTTTTTTAAATGGGGTTGATTGCCAATTGTGACGGGGGTTCCATCAACTAGGCCATAGTAAAGGCGGATGCCTCACTGAAAAACCTCTAAATAATGGTAAAGCAGAAAGACGACAGATCTGAACATTGGTGCAACTCAATGATTAAAGCAAACGCCCGAAGAAACGGAAAATTTCCTGATGTACTAAAAAAATAAGATGCCTTCTAGACGAGCGGGTGGCCCAGTAGTGTGGCCGACGGAAAAATATATTAATAGAGTTTTTATTTTTTGACTTGGCAATAAATAAAGCGCGATTTCCAAAGCTATTTCAAATTTCAAGACCGCTTCGCTCAGCGGAAACAAGGAATATTGCCATTATTGCCAAGTTAAAAAATGAAAACTCTGTTAATATATTTTTGCAAATATATTAAATTCCGAGTTTTTATAATGTATGGGAGAAAGTTGTCTTTTCGGGATCTCTTGATAGATTTATTGAATGTAAAATACGGAGGTCCTGTCACTCCCGTTCGTGAAATATAAAACTACCTACTACATTCATAAAACTTCTGACAAATCGCAAAAACTCCGGGAAATGGGATTCGTAATTTTGATATTCAATGCAAATAGGTATGAAGATTTTAAAGCCTTTTTTTTCATTTTATGTGGGTATAGAAATCAGAGTTCCTGTCAGTGCTCGCATTTAACTGGATAAATCCGAGCACTAATCCATTTGGTAAATCCCATTGTTCACACTGACTTGACTTGCGTTTTAAGGGCCGGTTTTATAACCATCCGTTCATAACGATTGATACAATTTTTATCTAATATTTCGTCTACGTTCTAATAACGTTCGTCGATTTACCGGTCGTTTGACAGCTGTCAGTTGTTGCCCGACAATCGCTTAATTGAAACCGTACACTATTTTAATAAAAAGACAATATATAATTTGCATTTGTGAAATGGATTCCTTATCGAACAGTGAAAGTGATGACAAGCGAATGGCAATTATTCAAGATAAAAGACGAAAGGAAACGATCCGTTACGTAACAGAAATTTGGTAGTTCCTTTATAAAACTGGTCCTAAGTCAGTTATGTGGGAATATAAAAATTAAAAAAACGCACTTTTTCGACTGGTTAATTTTCAAAATAAAGTCATAGTTCTGTTTTACAGAAGCAGTGTTATGAGTAATAATCACGGTGGACATAGCAAATACAAAATCGTAGAAAAGAAGGAGAAATGATACCCAACTACTCCTAGAGAAATTGCGACGATTTTTTACATCTAAAAACCAGTCAATAAATTCGATGAAAATCGACAAAAAATTATCAGGAACCCAAAAAAATGTATTTTACTAGTCTTAAAAAATAATAAAAGCATTGCAATTTATCGTAGCTCATGCTTAAATGTTATTAAAAATAAATTTTAAATAATTTTGTTAGCAAGTTAAAATGATTAACCTAACGTTTATACAAGATGCGAAATGAGTTTCTTGCAAGTACTCATATATAACTAAATAAAATTTGTACAAATTAAAATTAATTAGTGAATATTTTATAGATTTCCCATAATAGTAACGAACTATTTATCGAAACATAAATATAATAGTTGAGGTGTTTGTTTTGAGGTGGTGGGAAACATCGATGTGTGGTGGATCGTCCACGATGGCGGCCTGCTGATGCTGCTGCCCTTCCTGCTGAAGCAGCACCGGACCTGGAAGAACTGCAAGATGAGAATCTTTACGGTGGCGCAGCTGGAGGACAACTCCATCCAGATGAAGAAGGACCTGAAGATGTTCCTGTACCATCTTCGTATCGAGGCAGAAGTAGAAGTTGTAGAAATGGTGAGAATTAGAAATGATTATAATGATTAAAACATATTTTCTCAATTTTCACAAAATTCAAAGAAAAAAAAAACTTAACACGATTTCCTGTCCTGATTTGATATTGAACATATTCACAGATCTTTGTTCTTCTAAAAGCAATTCATTTTAGCGAATGCTAGCAGAGTGTGAGCACTTAAATAAATTGTATTAAAACCCTACAAAAAATAGTAAAATGTGGTTCTGGTCAAACGAATTATGTCACTTATCCGATGTTAACTAAAAATGTAAGTTTATGAATATATATCTCTTAGGTGTCACTTTAAAAAAAAAAGAAAATCATCGAAATATTTTTAAATCTCTGAAAATATGATGCACTTATTGAAGAAGTCCTCCATTCAGCATGCATCCATGGTTGTGCAATAGCAAAATTACCACACTTACTTACGTGTGTATGTTATAACAGTAATGTTTCAGTTCCGTTCTTAATATGCAAATGCAATATTTTTCAGGTTGATAGTGACATATCTGCCTACACGTATGAGAGAACTCTCATGATGGAACAACGGAACCAAATGCTGAGGGAGCTGCGACTGAACAAGAAGGAGAGTCTGGGGGTGGTCAGTATCATAATTCATTAAGGGATGAAAATGGAGAAAGTACAGAAAGAGATGATGATTAGAAGGTTTGGGCAAATGCAACAGATGAAATAGTGACAAATATTCACAATACGAAGCGTGAAGATCAAGATTTCAGGATTCGTAAATTCAATAAGGCTCTTGATTTCGTTGATTTCAGTCGGTAAACATTAATTATTTATCCCTACATAGCTTTTGATGGTGCGGGATGCTCCGGTAAGAGATTAAGAATTAAATTTATTTGATCTTTGGGGTGTAATCATTTTCACTTGTGATCAAAATTCTTTAATGTTTGGCTTTTGGTTGAAGGTTTTTTACAAATTGTTTAAGTTTATTGCAATCAACTAACATAATATAACTATATACAGTGCTCAGTTTCAAGCAGAGCTAGCTGGAATGCTGCACCGGTTCATTAAATACAGTTCATTCTGTGTTCTGTTTCAACCAAGACAATTAACGGGTAAATTATGGTTCGAAAGGCCTTAAAATCTGAAACGTTAGCATTCCGGTTGGTAAACCTTCAATTTCGACCACTGTCTTCATGTTATAGTAACGACTATCTTGTTGGTAATTGGTACACTTTGAGTGGATGAATGGACTCTCGATGAACACAGCACGCTGACTAATGATAATGACTGGTGTGAAGCACAACACGCAACTATTGTCATGACATGTTGTTTTCTTTCTGTGTTATGGCGGCGTTCCGGCAGGTCAACTCGCTGGTGGACTTCAACGAACCCAATGGGGAAGAGAAGTTGCCTCTGGTAAAATATTCCCACAGTGAACCCAATCATCTTCATAATCCATATTATCGTTTTTTTTTTCAGTAACCTCCTAGGTTATGTTCACTGTACTTGCCAAGTGTTTATTGGTTTTAGCGATCATCTACATACATTTACTCCATTCCAGTTAATTCGCCGAATGTTCAGCTTTTTCTGTTCTTCTTTTTTATTCTGTAGAAGTCCAGCTGTAACACTTTTTTTTTCAACTAAATTCATTCTGGTAGAATATGTAAGAAGGGTGTTTTTACGCAATAAAAATATTCTGATTAGACCGCTGAAATGATTGAAAGAATTTGTGTTGCTGCTGGCTGGTAGGTTTAGCACCCATCTTTAATGAAATATTTATTTTTTAATGATTATTATAATGTTGTGTTGAAATTAATTAATAGAAAAAAATTATGAACACCATATTTTCGCTGCGGGCAACCTTCTACTCTTTCTTTTAACTTTCCAGTGAAAGAAAATAGTCTACCACACTTTATGGTTTACAGTGTTTACACGTGAAGGATTAAACAAAGAACTAAATATGGTGGAAATAATATTTTTCAAATACACAATATTGCAATAAGAAAATGTTTGCTAGTTTAAATGGAATCCTAATTTAAGTGGTATTTGAACCGTGTTCTCCTGTGACCCATCATAATCGATTTAGCAAAATTAATCAGATTGTACATATTAAAATATATATTAACATTTTTATTATTAGACCTAGGAGAGTTATGTACTATTTACTACATAAAATACGACACCACTGCATTACTGCAGTACACTTTATGTTTGAAGTGGTTTCGTATGATACATATTATTGTTTTACTTTTTTTGTAATATACATATGTCAAACAACTATGACTGATTCTCAAGAAAAAGAAAGTTCTGTTCATTAAATATTTTCTTATTTTTCTGATGAGTGAATAACCTAAAATGAATTATTTTGAATAAATGTATACTTAATCATTTTGTAGTCCTAAAGATATAAAACATCACCTGCATAAAGGATACATCTATGATTATGTGACTTTTTTAGCACAAAATGAGCTGAAAAAGAAATGTTACATTCAAAGACTTAACCGATGATATTTAGATGCATGTTTTTTTTTTTAATTTTGCTTCTTTTACTTATTAATTGTTTTAAATGTGTATACAATTAGATTGAACTTTTTTTCTTGTCGTTCTTCGCTGACATTGTGCACAAATGTGTTGAGTGAGTCATGAAAATTAAACTTTAAAGTTTACTTCAAATTTAATATAGATAATGATTATAATTAATACAAACATTCAGGTCAGCGTGGTCACAGATGGACCCCTCGCGTCCAATATTTCAAAGGGATGTGAAATGTGGAACCCCTCAAAATTTACTGTGTGGAGTCCCACAGATAGCAATTTAGGAATTTAATTTATTTTAAAAACCATTTAAATTTATTAGTATTAAACCATTACTGAAATAAAAATACATGAGATTATCTCATATGGAAATATTCTATGATTATTTCGAAATGAAAATGCATCATTTGTTAGACATGCCAGTAACCTACATTATATGATTGTATTTAGACAACATTGCACTTAAGACATTTGTGCACTATGCCATTCTATTAATCAGTGGCGTGCATTGCCTTATGACCAAAGGTAGGCTGTGTGTAGTTTTTCAAGTTGGGGTATAAGTTGTGCATTAAATATTTGAAAGTGGCCACTTTATTATCATCTTACTGATTGTTGCGGTCAACTAAATTCATGAGCGTACAAGTTCTTTACCAAATGAATGGAAAAAATCCTTTCAATCAGACATCTGTGGTATTTTTTAAAAATATCTTTTAATTTATTTTTAAGGTACGTTTATCTCAGGGTAGGCACAGCTTTTCAGCCTTTATGGACTGCACGCCACTGGTATTAATCAACTGCTTTCCATCAAAGTTAAAAACAGAGATCTTGACACATTCATTAATACGTTGATTGATTGCGTAGGTTCAAGCTATCGTGGATCACCACCACAGTGAGGTGAAGACCGCCACTAAGGTTCGCTTCGCCGAGCCCGGGGGCAAGGAGGGCGGCAGCGCCCCCTCCAGCCCACCCCCCAACAACTCCGCCCCTCACCAGACTGCCACCAACCCATCCTCCCCCACCATGCCCAATGGACTCGCCGACAAGTCTGAAGAGGTATGGTTTAATAACTTATTCAAATAACATGCTATCATAATATATTTATCTAAACTAAATATTATATAATACCTACTTCACTAATATGTTCGCTAAAATCACGCAATGGGAAGCAATCTCTACACAAACCATCATTAAAATAAGTGATGGTTTGAAATGTCTTACATTAAAAATCTGTTCTCTTTGGTCAAAATATGATCTGTGCAAAAATGTTACAATTTTAAGGTGGCTTTGAATGCCGCAACAGCTGTCACGATAAAGTATTATGCAAACTTGCAGTACCTATTTAGTGATATCATTTAAGATTACACTAAAACTATAAATAGAGACTGCAAAAATGATCCAAATTTCTCAACAGACTTTCAAATTTTTAATGTTTATTATTCTTGAAATTATTTTTTTTTTAAAGCTTTGTGATTTGTTTCATTTGGTGAACAATTTTTGTATAAGATATATATAAATATTACAGATAATTACATTAAAAAGGGAAAGAGGGCAAAAAACTTATTAAATGACGCACTAATCACGGTTTTTACACCTGCCTTGCACATATTGACCTAAGACCACAGATGTGTAAAATGCACTATTTTTATACTATATTAGCTTTTTGACAATTAAGTTACCTGTATAAAATCTCAAAATCTGCAGATCTCCATTGAGTGGCTTTAGTATTTTTATACTGAGACGTGTTGCACCCTACAGTGGTGAAACTCAAAATTATTATGCAAATTCACAATCATATACGCTAATGCATACATATTGTTTGTGTCAGTGTTACAATAAAATATTGTACTTTTATAAGATTCTTGGAGGACTTGAGCTTTAAACCTACAATAACAAATTATTCCATTTCATATTCTGTATGTACACCCGCCAACAAAAAAATCATCTCTGTATTCAAAAGCTTTACATGCTAAAAGTGTTTTTCTCTAAAATATTAAGAATTAGAATTAACGCCATCTGAGATCACGAATTTGCATAATAATTTAAGATTTACCTTAAGGCGAAGTTATTCTTGTTGAGTCCTGTAAATTATTAAGGAATACCTTTACTCTAAGGAATTACCCTTGTAGTCATTACAGTACCTACCTATTGTAATTATATATAATTCATTAATTACATACTATGTGTCTGTGATGTCTCTCGAAAAAGGGAAATATATATATCAATATTATTTTCCAAATAACATAATAATCGTAGAGAAGTTATTGTTTGACGTATTTAATCCAGTTAGACACCTTTTTGTATTGGCAGTAGTTAACATTTTGAAATGGGTACCTTCTTCAGGTATCTTTATAAAAACAATAAAAGCCTGAAGAAGGCTTGGTTGTATCGGAAATTGGCTTACTTCAATAGTGAATTAAGTTGTATGTACAAAGTTACAAGTTCCCATTTAAATTGGTACATATTTGTAATTTCGACCCCTTGGAATAACAAGGTTCCATCTGACACAGCAATGTCATACGATAATGTGCTTTATAGAGGGTAACTTTAAGACTCATTATCGCATAACATTGCCGTGACAGATGGAACCTTGTTATTCCAAGGGGTCGATATATATGCCTAACTTCAAAAGAATGGTAAATGTAAAATAATTTATTACTAGCTAAGTATAAGATTCTTTCATCTGCACTTACCTACCCATAAAACTTCCCGTTTCCATCATATAAAACCTTGACTTGCACATAATATAATCATGTCAATCATCTCGGTTAATCAAAAAAAATGTAAACAATTAAAATATTATAATTATGTACATACTGTATATATGAATATGCAAAGTCATAAATAGTATGTAGACTCAATGGACTCCGATAGAATCTGACTAATCGGACTCCGATAGAATCTTGCTAATCGGACTCCGATAGAATCTGGCTAATCGGACTTCTAGAATGTTGCCTTATAATATTGACTATCTGATATTGAAGTCAACAGTCATTGTGTCAATGAATCTTTGTCTTACATTTTTATTTGATTCCAGTAATTAGCACAATGTACAACATTTACTTAATATTTGACATCGCCCGTAATCATTGAATCGATTGTGTGCAAATCCCGTGCAAATCATAAACACCACTCTGGCTCCTTAAATGATTTTAAATTCATTAAAAAGGGTGGCGAGTTCCGCCGTAGCCTTTTGCACATAATCGATTCAATGTGGGACTCTTCTCCCGATGATGAATCGTCCCAGTGCGAGGGAGACAAGAAGTGTGCTGACAATAGTGCAGGAGAGAAGGACGCCAACAACACCAGCTCCACTGCTCAGCCGGATTCCACCCCGGGCAAGGCGACCAACATCACCCCGTGAGTGACACTCATACCTATTGTAATATCAGAACTACTTGCTGCCCCTAGAGTTCCTTCTGATACAAACGTCTATGTTGATTTCAGGGATGAAGGCAACGTCAGACGAATGCACACAGCCGTGAAGCTCAACGAAGTGATAGTGAACAAATCCCACGATGCCCAACTGGTTATCTTGAACTTGCCCGGTCCTCCGAGGGACACCAAGATGGAGAGGGAGTCTAATTGTGAGTATAGTGTAATATGTAAGTATACCGTAAGGTGGTGAGTGCGTACTGTTAGTTGTACTGATGGGATGGGTTCCGTTGTCCTTGCAGATATGGAGTTCCTGGAAGTTCTCACAGAGGGCCTGGAGAGAGTGCTGATGGTGAGAGGCGGAGGGCGGGAGGTGATCACCATCTACTCTTGAATCTGTCGACATCTCCTTAAACTTCACAATTTTATTCCTAATTGTGGTTTTGAATATTTTCGCAAAGGAAATCTAACTGAGTGGAGGTTCAACATAACATTCGGGACAAGAGTTTTAAAAGACTGAGACAGATGATATCTCCTTTCAGACTGTGTTTGTACCCTACTAAGGTGCGATGAATGTAACGTTACAGCTACAGCTACAGCTAAAAACATCTTCTCTGCGGAAGCCTAGTTCTCCAATATCTTCACCAATAAGAGGGTAAACATTCATCTAGAAGAACACATCCAAAACTGTAATCTTATGAATTATTCTGGTACGGAGCCTTCTTTCAAATATGTACTTCAATTAGAAAAAAGTGATGTTAATAGTGATTTTGCAATATATAGTACATTTTAATTCGAATATTGGATAAATTTAGTACTTATTATTAATTTAAGACGAAAATTGGACAATTTTGAAATTTGCGTGTTTCGTATTATAGTGTTTGTATAATTATTATTCTTAGACGTTTACCTTGTGGACATGGTGAGTTGACTCTAGACTCTACTTCAATGACGAACTACACGGTCTTTAGCAGTTATGTGATGTTTTGTGATTCAACGACTTGAGTGAAAACCAGAATTTCATTTGCCCAATTACTTATATTTTTATATGATTCGTGAATAATTTTAAATGCTTCATTTTCATTATTTCTTGACTTATATATTATTATTGTTTACAAAATATTTGTAAACAAGCATGCAAATGTGATCGCAATAATAGAGGAAATAAGGAATTATACAAATATTTATGATTGTTTAGAAACTGAAATTGTTGTAAGAGCAAGTGCTTTTGTAACTTGAGAAGCTTCTGTCTTTTCTAAAACGTTAACTGTTTAAGGTGCAGCAGACTATGGCTTCATTGCCTGATCAAACCATTCACATCGTTCTTCTACTACATGTAAATACGAGTGTGTACCACCTTATTATTTATATTTACACTTTCCAAGTGATATTGTCTAATATATAATTACCAAAGATTTCTACCTGAAGTAAAGAATTACGAATCTGTCGGTTTAAATCTCAAATTAAATGTATTTCTAATAAAGCCACAATTACATGATACCATATTTATCCATTACATACTCGTGCATACTTTTCCATACAATATTATTAAGTGACTAGTAAAATTCTTACGAGGTACTTAATCCGATAATATAATATTATTATGGTAGAATCATTACAGTCATAGTTAACTATTATTACCAATTTATCTCATATATTGTATTTATTATAACAATGTGTATAAAATCATTGTTCAAATCATTATATTAATTTTTTAAATTGTTATCTACCAATAATGGATAGAAAAAATACCATTAGATATGAAAGACTTACTATTGAACACTTTTGTGAAAATTTACTCTTAAAACCTTTGTAGGTGCTCAGCCCTCACGAATATCCGTAGGTCCGCGATATCAACCTACTTCCACGGAGAGTATAGTAGTCCTCGGCATTTCATATGAACCCTTGTAGGTAGAGGTCCACATAAACCTACCTGCACAAGCGCACGCATTGAGTGTGAACCCACTCCGATCATACTACTGTGAACCTACTCAGGCCTCAGTTTAACAGTTTGCAATGAAAACAGATTAGTTTTGTTCGCATGTTACTCTTGCTAGAAAGATTTCAATGATTTTAATCATTCTTCAACATAAATATTTAATCTTTTATTAAATAAATAAATTTTAATAAAAATAGTGAGTAACTGAATTCATGCAAAGATTTGAAAGTAGCGTTGAGATTTGGTGGAGTTAAATGACTCTCTGGAAATGAGTAGACAACTTAACATGTAACTACCAAATGCAAATGCAAATGCAATAATGAGTGTAGATGTGTTGATTGAGTGTATCCCTGACTTGTGCGACGTGTGATAAACGGAGCTGTACTGAGAACTGAGAACCTTTTCCCACCCTTCCCGAGTAGTTCCAGCAAAGGTATGGAATATGAAGAGGTTACTTCCCAACTTAATCAATAAAGATTGTGCCCGTAGATTTTAGACTTAATTAAGTACAATACAACTTGTTAACAGTTATGTAATAACAAACGAATCGATAAAGAAAATTTATTGTAATAAAAGTTTTGGATCATCATTGCACGAAATCAAACATGAAATAATGTGTTCCGACTTAGAAAAATGTGTTCAAAACACAATATAAATATTTGTTTCATAAATACATTTTATAAATCATGTTATGCACCACTCATTAAATATTCTTCATTAGTTATTAACATTATAAATAATAGTTGTTGTAAATTTATATAGATAATTTAAAAACCACAATTTACCTATTAACATAATATAAATATATATTCCGCCATATAAATGTGTAATTTTAAATTGATGTCAAAAGAAAGTAAGTAGCTAGAATGTGTGATAAATTAGTATTAGCCAAATGTATGACAAACTGTTCAGGGGTTCTCATCTCGAATATATTCATTAATTATAACAAACATACATACATACATATTTATTTATTCTCTATGTGTCAAAATGCATAATTATGTCCAAAGACAAATGATTTAATTTTACACAAGCATTACTTACAGTGCTCGGTTGCAATCGGAGCTGATCGGAGCGCTGCTCTGATTTGTTAAATCCAGACTCCGTAAGATTACTTAGAAATCATCAAAAAGGTTTAAAGTTCATACCCGAACAGTAAGAGTTCCGTTCGGTAAAATGCTTGTATCCGAGCGCTGACTTCATTTATATCTGGAAAACTAAATAATTTACTTAACTTAATCTATATAGAATTATCTTTCAAAAAGTGCTCAATTCTACCAATACGCTTGCACACCCTCGTGCAATATCATAATATAATATACTTTACATCCTGGACTTCACTCATGAAGAGCAGGGCTCACTCAACAGGGAAAGGGTAAACACGAGAACATTATTTTACAATAAATACAAAGAAAATACTAAAAGTACTTTTATAAAAGAGCGTAAGACGTTCAAACCATTTCTATTTATCCAAAAAAATTAATTTGCCTTAAATATTGAAATTTGTACCTGTGTTGGATTTTCGGATGTTCTTATGTACTATTGAATACTGAGTGTGCGTAAATATTACGTAACACATAGGTACAGACTTTGTGTTGGAGTGCCAATCAATTTCTCTTGAAATCTGATAGATGTATTAAATTGCACATTTATAATATTGTTAGGAGATTTCAAGTTTATAATAATTGTTGAAACTTATAAAATTTTATTTATGTCTGATTGCCAATAATTATTGTTTTTCCAGATGTTTGTATACTTGTAATATTAGAGCGCTCTATTTCTTTTGTAAACAACGCATGAATTTCAATAAAGAAACTTTATATCTCTGCTTAAAGTAATAGAATAAAAATAACACTAAAAACTTGTACTTTATTGATTTTGCAGAAAGTTTATGAAACCCAGTACATTTAAAAAAAAATAAATAGTCGACATTACGAAATGGCGCACGGAGCAAAATTTTAAAATCTCAGCAAATCGACCTGAATAAGAAGAAAACATGAACATAACCCAGAACAGTAACTAGGTAACGTTAGATAAAAGACGTCTATGAAAATGAAATGAAAGAAGAATTATTCTGATGGAAAATTTATATTCTACATTACAAATATTTAATACTGTACAATCTACTTAAATATAAACAACAGTTTTACATACATAATTTGACAACAATTTTATAACATTCAAACATAATGAAAACATTCACAACAGACAGATGAAAAACAAACTATATATTCGGATACATATTAAAGTTAAGAAGAGTTATTTTGGAGTGTTAAGGGTTCTTGGGATTGTTGATACATTTACAAAAATAAATAATTGCTGGCTTAGCCAATGAACATCAATTGAAAAATATTTCATTCAGTTAGATCGGTTATCCACAGTTTTTCATTCAATGATAAATCATGTTACTTCGTATAATTTAAATTACTCCGGTGGCGATTTAAGAAGAAACTTATTTAGTACTATTCCATACTTTCATACTCCAAATGTAAAAATAATAATGGCACTTGAATTTCATTTACATGATATTTGAAAAATATCTACAGAAGTACTAAATTATACATACCTATTTAGAAAATGCTTTGAATTTTATTTGTGGCTTATTTGAAGAGATCTACCTACATAGGACATTATTATACAGTACGTCTATAATATCCACTTAAACCCCATAAGACACATTACTTACATAGGACATTATTATACAGTACGTCTATAATATCCACTTAAACCCCATAAGACACATTACTTATTAAGATACAGCAGGCTCTGCATTTTTGATCATATCAACTAAATATCGATTTAATTCTGCCGGGTGAATTTTAAGTTTGTAGAGGATCTCATAATTAAGACAGACAACTTTCAAACCCAGGAGCTTGAGATGCTTTATGCGCATAGCTTGGGGCCCCACCAAACTCCGCCCATTAGAGGAATAGTGCTCGGGGACGTGGATCAACATGGCCGTACTGATGTTACGGTCGCTTCGCAGGTTCAGGTTGAGAATGCTGCTTCGGAGACCCTTGGGGTGCAGCATGATGTCCACCATGTATAGCTCCGTAGTGAAAATGTTGGGCAACACCACGAAGGAAGAAAACATGCCATCCCCTCCCGCAACGATCCTCAGGCTGTCTTGCAGCTGGTTCACCAGGTGTCGCAACCTTCCGTCGTGCCACAGGGACTTTGAGCGGTGGTCCCGGGGTAGCAATGGCCCCCGGTAGCTCTTGCACTCCAAGCTCATGGCTGTGTCTATAAGTTTTAATTTGTTTCTCAGTAATGCATAATTAGGCAACCGATTGACACGCTCAAGAAAATGAGGATTAAAAACCTTTTCTACAAAATTCAAGGGATATTTTTGAAGATAGATGCAGGCCAACATGATATCAAGAACATCTTCCGCATTTATTTTGGAAAACTTTTCATTGAAATTCAATTCCACTTCCTCCCAAAACTTGATCCTATTGCTGGGGTTAAAATTCAACCAACCAAAAGGAAACAACATGGGCCGAATATACATGGCCGGGAGGTTCCTGCCGTGTGCAATGAAGTGCTCCGCGCACCCATTCAAAATATGCCCATTTCTTATCCTAAACATAAAACAATGATTTAAAATAGAAACCACCAGGGTGTGCAAGCTTATTTTCACACCTTTGGCTTTCATATACCTTTCTAAGGCTTTTTCTATTTGGTTATCAGTATATTTTAGTTCAGTGCATTTAGTAATAATTTCTAGGAAGACATCTTCGGGCAGAGTGTGAACATTAGTGTTGATCCACCGGGCCACAATATGCAGTATCCGAGAAGAAGGAATCTTAGAGAAGTGCAGCACCTCCAGGATGGTGACCAGGTCGGGCCCACTGAGCTGCCACCACAGGGAGGAAATACTCCTCTCCGTCAAGCCCAGAACCATGCGCTGGCTCGTCTTGAGAAGTGGTAATATTTCCACAGTGTCCATAAGATTTTCCTTGGTGAAATTCTTTTCATGATCTGTAAATCCTATCCACAACTTATCTGTGTTTTGCACGCTCTTGGGGCAACCCTTGTTGAGGCTGAACACCCGCACGGCGTGGCACAGTTGCTTTACAGAGAGCTTATTGTCCATCACTCTACTGAGCAACTCATCGCTCAGCTTGTGTCTGTATTTCTCACCATAAGTGTTCAGAGCTTCGATGCCATTCATTATACAATATACATCTTCTGAAGATAAAATGATGTCCAACAACTTATCTAACAATTCACTATCCAAAGCGTCAGATACCTTGATGTTACACTGCAAAATATCTTTAGAAGTCGGGGACTCATTTAAATAAAATATCCGCTCCATGGCACCAACAGCAATATTAGGAGTTATGCTACTGCATTTGGACAGAAGGGAAATAACTTCGTTGCAATTCGAGCATTTGAGAAATTCCTTATGAATTAACTTGTGAAGATCCGAATTGCAAGCGTTACTATTATTGGAGAATTCGCTCTGATTATTCTCAGTAGGAGCCAAGACATTCTTTACTCTGCGGATGATCAGGGGCAGCTCTTGAACATTGCAACCATCTTGGATAAGAATAGTGCAACTGCCTAAGTCTGACGAAAAGGGAACTTCACTTTTATATCTTTTAGACTGAAATAAATTTTTTGAAAATTGGATAGCGAATAACTTCTGAAATTTAGGTTTCAAAGTCGTGTGCCCTCGTAAACACCCTCTGAATGCAAGATGAAACATTTTAACGTTAAATTTCTATTGTTGTATCATAATCATCAGTGTGAAAAACACAATAAAACTCTTAACATTATAGGTTAAAATAAATCTCCCAAGCAGCTTCTGTCACACAACTGTCATTATCCTCCTTGTTAAGATGTCTATGGTGGTTTCTCTAACTAGGTCTACAGTTTTCTAGGAATCACAAATGTTTTTTTTTTAAATCATTGATAAAATTCACCCGAAATGTTATTAACACAAGTGGAAACATAAATTGGCCGGGAAAATGTTTTCATTAGAAATCTTAATATACCCATTGGTGTAATACACATGGCCGAATTCACAGACCTACCAATTTTTAAAACATTTGCGTCTTAATTCCTAATAATTTCCCCCGAATAGATAGGCCTTGAATACATTGCACAATAGGCTAGCAGCTTCCATTATTGACAAACCAGAAATCATCATAAAACTCAGAGTTATCTGTTATTTTAGAACGTCGGCATAATTTGACAAAGTACTCTTCCACTCGAGGATAGTAATAAACCAAAGGGACTTTAACGGCCCGCCAGACAATACGGGTCACAAAACCGACCCTTGAAAGGGCCAAACGAACTCACCCGAACCGTGGAACAAGTTCTCTTTGCATTAGTAAATATATTAAACGCTTGGCAATTCCTTCAATATTAATATTAACATTAGACTTTATTAATATTGAATTAACTAAATATAAAAACATCATCGTGTACTTAGATTCAAATATTTTATAAGCAAGCCTATGTTGAATACGTTTCTTATACCTAAATTATAACCTTTAAAATAATTATCTAAGTTACGGAACGGGCTGACATGGTTGACTTGGCTAATGGTCGACACTAGTGCCAGTGAACCGTTGCAGCATTTCCGCCAGACGGGATTAGGGAGAACTATATCCCTAGGACAGATGACAACCTGCAACAGGAGGAGCTTGTCGTCGAGGGAAAGTTGAGTTCAGAACCCCGGCATAGGAGTTTGTTCCATCTCCGCCCTTCGGAGAGGCCCCCCAGGCCGCGGGAAAGTTAACATTAGGACTCCGCCCAGGAAGGTATCCATCTCCGCCCTTCGGAGAGGCCGCCCAGGCCACGGGAGAATTGACCTTACGCTTCCACCGCAGGAGGAAGTCCGAGTTCCTCCCTTCGGGGAACAGCCAGGGTTGATTCCACTACTCCGGCTCGGAAGGTTGTCCTATCTCCGCCCTTCGGAGAGGTCACCCAGACCACGGGACAATTGACTGTACGCTTCCGCCCGGGAAGGTAACCACTCTCACCCCTCGTAGAGGCCGCCCAGGCATCACAAAAGGAAAGTGCCTTTGACTCTTGTTGTAATCCTCCTATCGCCCAGTGAAATCAATTTTAAGAATACAGATTTTCACGTAGAATTAAGTACTTGCCCCAATAATTTTAATGATCTTTTTGTACCTAGTTACGATTAACTCTAATTTAAGGCTAACCCCTTGAATGTTCTGTCTGGAAGAATAAACGACTTAACGTAATATATAAAGTGAGTTTTAGTTCCTACCTTTTTGCATTATTTCAAGAGATATTATGAATCCACCTAAGAGCATGATATGACGGTGCGTCGGGCAGTAGGTATTATTCTAGGAATAACGCAAAAAGGGAGGAATAGAAATGCGATCTTAGGTAGTTACAAGTAATTTATTGTGATAGTCGTGGGGTTAGTCTTAAAACTAGAGTAAATCTTAATTAGACTTAATAAATTCAATAAAACTAGATACGCAATTACTTAATTCTACTGTTAAAGTCTTTGTACTTAAAATTAGAGGTTCACTGGCTTAGGTAATTACTTAATTCTACTGTTAAAGTATTTGTACTTAAAATTAGAGGTTCACTGGCTTAAGCAATTACTTAATTCTACTGTTAAAGTCTTTGTACTTAAAATTAGAGGTTCACTGGCTGACATTGTGGGAGGAATTATCATTAGAGTCAGAGGCACTTCCCTTTTTGGTGATGGCTGTCCAGGGTCCAGTGGCTGCGTTGTATGTAGAGTCCTCGCGTTCGCACTAGGTATTCATGTACCTCCGGATCGGGAGTAGGTGCAACGCGGTGATAATCAGAGGCCTGGGTGGTCTCCGATGTTGATCTCCGAAGGGCGAAGATCAGTTACTTCCTTTTGGGATGGAAGCGTAAGATTCCCTCGTCGTCAGAGGACCTGGGCGGCCTCTCCAAGGAGCGAGAATAGGAACCTTCCTGGGCGGAAGGTTTCACTTGGCTGTGTGTCCTGGGCGGACTACTGCAACCGACTCGTGCTTCCTCGGTGGAAGACTGCACGCGACCCGTGCTTCCTCGGTGCAAGCTTTCACTCGACTGTCTCCTAGAGCCCACTGTCCTTCTGTGTACCTGTCTACCTGTAGGTATTATCTTTTAAACCGCATTGTTCAGCGGCCTTTGTTCCGTCGGGCGGCTCAATTCCTTTGAGGTGTTTATTGCCGTCTCATAAACTTCCAAAGGAATTGCGGACTTTCCCAAAATAGCAGTTAAGATTATATTATTTTAGTTACGATTTTTCTAACAATAGGCTCGGCTAGCCTTTGTACTAAATTTATTTTATGGCTGGTCTAATCTGGGAATTCCTATTATTTAAAATGCACATTTTAAATCTAAATATTTCGGTGAATTCGGTCATTTATTTTAGTTGATTACAAAAGGCTATATCAAGCATACCAACCTTTTTGTGATCATATGTGGGAAGATATTAGTTTGTTGGGTTTGAGCAATGAATTTGGAACAGCACCGAAAGTGCTAGATTGTCACATTTTTAGTGTAGAGAAATTACAATTGGTCGCAGAACTACTTTTTCCTTTTTTTATTTATTTTTTATGCTCGTGAATTGTCTAGTGCAGTAATTTTGTTGGGAAATAAAATAAAAAGGAACGAACGTTTTACGCGAATATCTCCTGTGAACCTTTATTACGATATTAGTTAAGGCAGAGATATTTTTTTTGAATAAATTTATGTTGACGATACCAAATTATCATCAAGCCACTTATTTGTACTTTGTCTCTGACCCGCCTATTTTTTGGCTTTGGTGTTGAGCACTATTTTGGTCTATTACTTTTGACAACTCGTCCATAAAATTAATTTGACGTGTTCCATGTGTTAATATTATTAACTTTGTTTGCAATTTATTTACACGTCAAATCGTTTAATATTCTAAAATGACATTCATAAATAATTGGGAGGAATTCGAAAAGTCTGCAGAGCGGCTTTATCTTCAGAATCCCTCGAAAACACGGTACACAATGAAGTATACACATTCGAAAGGAATGTTTGTGTTAAAATTTACTGATGACAGCAAGGTGTGTATTTAATTATTAATGTACGCCTAAAAATTAAAAGTTTGTGGTTTAATATTTATGGGTAGTAATTTAAAAATATCCAAAACAATTGGTTGGGTTTTGAAGAATTTTCGTGATTTTGAAAAACTCTACTCCTACCCAGTTGTTTTATAGGTACAGAAATTGTTGTAAATTGCTTCACAGCCCATATGTATATCTATCGTTCTCAATCACAGTAGCTGTAATGTCTCCGCTTACACATCCCAAACATCCAAATATTTTTTCTGTAGATACTTGTAACTGTAAGGTACTTAAATAATTTAAGAAAATGTATGAGACTATGTATGAATGTGAATGAAGCAAGAAGTGTATGCCAGAATCGAGTTGTTTGGCGGTCCATCTTCTCTGCCTACCCCTGCGGTGAAACGGCGTGATGTTTAAGATATGATTGTACATGCACAGGACACAATATTAGAAACACTGCACATCACATGATATCACACTTACTATTTTATTATTATTCTTTATTGATATTATATTTTTTAGTAGGTTAGTGGCTAAAGAAGAATTGTTATTTATTTATTTTATTTTTTTTCGAATAGTACAGGAAAACAGATTTTAAAAATGACCGAGGTGTACTGAATTTACTGAAAAATACTCCAGGTTTAACTGAAATTTTCAATAATATTTATTTACATTTACAAATATGTATTTAGTTATTTAGAATGTTGCAGACTATGAAAAGTTTAAAATTTTTCTTTAGGTAGGTACTAACTGACGAATTTCTCCATGTGAATTGGGCATTTCCCGAAAATGGCAACATTGTTTTAAATTTTATTTTTTACATAAATTTTTCCAGTATGTGTTTTGTGTTGTGGAATAAAACTGACACTCAAATGAAAGAATAATAATAATAATAAGAGTTAATTTCTATAGCGCAATTTTGTGAAGGTTCACCTCAAGTGCGAATGATATCTGTACCCGAGATGTCCGAAACACAAAATATTCAGGAGAGCCAAAAAACTTTTTTTTAGCAAATGTCTCATGAATTCAATCAATTTGGATTAAAACATTATTTATTTTTTTATTTTACATATTTGACCTTTAATTTTTTTATTTATTTAAAAGTCTATTTAGTTGGGTCCTGCTGCTAAAGGAAATTGAATAATTAGGTGTGACATGGCACTTGCTTCTATCAAATACCTTGGAATATGACAATACGCGCAGCTCCTGACATTTACCATACGTTGAGATGCCAACATGCTGCATGTGTAATCAAATATCATAGACATCAAAATACTGGCAAGATGCTACACTAGCGCCTCTAGCGGCCCGAGCTACAGCGATTCCGGATTGTATTGGTATTATAATAAATATTTTATTCTCTTCCAAAACAATTTAGATAGTGCGCCAACAGCGAGGCTTTAACTGTTAATACAATTCTAATAGCCTCTTTAAAAAAATAAATATACATGAGCAAAAACGGAGTAAAATCATATGTAGGTTACCTAATATTTATTTTTTAAATTTTCGATTTAAGAATATATTTCACAGAAAATCTATTAAAATGTATGGGAAAACCCAATTCGTACAACTCGGGCCGCTAGATGGCGCTAGTGTATTATGATGTCATCAAATGTCAGGACCTGGAGGTATTTGCTTATATTAATATATTTTTTAAAGTGGTAAACATTAGTAGGAATTTTAGTTGTAGCTCATAACATTAGTTGGTAGGCGACGGCCCAGATAATTAATGCATCGTTGAGATTCGGAAATAACGCAAATCTTAAGAAAGCGCTGTGAACAAGATCAAGAAAGGAACACTTAGAAGGTTTGGAGCGGTTTTTAATTTTATTATTTTTTAAACGTTATCTCCACACGGGAGATCCTGAAGAAAATCATTTCTCTCAGGGCCTATGTCATCTATGGGAATGCAGTGTGGAGGGTCTTTTGAGGAAAGGAAGGAGTGAACCTGAGTCTTGAATACCCCCATGTTGTAGAAAGGTTTTTTGTGCAAGAAGAACTAGCTCCTAGAAAGACTAACTAGAAGATGCTCCGAGGAACTAGCATCATTGATTCCTTCAGCGCTGGTACACAGTCGGGAAACACGTCAAACACGCACATAACATTTGTACACAGTTGTCATTTGTCACATGAGAACTGGTCGCTTCCACGACATGTTCTTATGTTCAACAGCTCGGGTTTGGAATAATTTGCCGGCCTCTGTGTTTAAATAGTAATAATAATATTTGGATGATTTGTATAGTGCCATTTTTGTGAAAAATCCCCTCAACGGCTTTCCTCCCTCCTACAACATGGGTCACTTCAAGACCCAGGTTCACTCCTTCCTTTCCTCGAAAAGACCTTCTACACAGCATCCCCAAAGATGACATGGGCTCTGAGTGATATTTTTTCTTTAGGCCCTCTTGTGCGGAGCCAATAAACAAGATTAAGAAAGGGACGCTTAGAAGATTTGGACATGTGGCGCGCGGATGAATGGAGAAAGCAGTGTAAGGAGAATATATGATATGAAAGTGAATGGTAGAAGTCAGGGATGCCCGAGGAAGACATGGCACCACCAAGTGAATGATATACTTGAGTCGGGTCATGTCAAGAGTCAGAATAACAGAAGAGTATATATGAGATGATCCATGAATGTGAATTAAGGGGGAGAGGGATGTCAGAGAGGAATTATTTATTATTTCGAAATATTGATAGTATTATTACGCAATACGATAAACATAATGTTTTTAAATAGAAAAATATTTATTAAATCTTTTATAAATTTACATAGGCTTAGCATTTATCAACAAAATCTAACCAGAAATATTACTTTTTCTGACCGTCCTATTATATGTTTTACAAAATATTTAAAATATGAATATGATTTTTAATGTGGAGAAAAATATTTTTAATCCTTTCTCGTTACGCTTTTGTAAATAAACTTAACCAAAAATTTGTAATCCGCATAAAATTTAAAAAAAAAAAACATTAAAGTTACATAGTGTTTATGAAAAAAATAAACTACACACTGTTCATTTTTTTAAATTTATCTTATTGGCATTTTAAAGAAAAACCTTCACAGCATTTTTTAAGGATATTCATCTTTTTAAATGTTTTTGTAAAACATGCGTAGAACGGTCAGAAATGTGTAATATTTCTGATTTTATTTTGATAAATGCTAAGCCCACGCAAATAAAAAAAAAACGTAATTAATCTTTTTCTCTTTAAAAACACCATGTTTATCGTATGGAAAAATAATATTATCATCATTTTGAATTAATAAATAATAACTCTCCAACGTCCCTCTCCCCGTTAAGCAAGGAGTTTGTGCCAGGACAGAGTTGTCAACATCACAACACAAATCCCAACTTTCAGTCTTCCAGAATTCTCAGTTAATGAACTAGACATGTTTTATCCATAGAAGCGCAGTTGCATTAAAGACTTACATTTGTATACTTTTAAGGTGTTATGGTTATTGCACCCTTTTATAAATTGAAATGTCGCAAACCTTTCAGATAGGACTTGCATATTTCTGTTTTTTTCCATCATTAACCAATTCTTCAAAATTTGGACCAACATCCGTACACTTCTCTGGTACCTCTTTAAACTACCCCTCAACTTGTTTACTCAAACTAATTAATTAGCAACGCCAATCCTGTTTCTGTAAATAATTTAACATCAAGCAGTTTTCTTATCCATATAAATATGTATTATTTTTATGTGCTTGTGTTTTGTACTTTCTATGTATACCTTCCATATATTTATGTTACGCTTCAATTGTGTTGCCCACAGGGAATGTAAAACTTTTTTTTAGACACTCATTAAATTTTAGGACAGAATCGTTTTATATTTTAGAAAAAGAACTGGATATTATATTGCAAATTATTTGTTTCAGTGTCTGCAATACAAAACAGAAATACAGCAAGATTTACGGAAAATAGATAAATTCATGGCCAATCTAATGAGAGACATGGCATCCGGAGACAATCTGTAGACTACAAATCACGCTGTTTTTAATTTAAAGATATTCTGTTCATGTTATTTTCCACAATAAAAAAAACTATTTGTATTTAATTTTTTCTCCTTTTTTATTTACTAGCTTTACTTTAGGTCTGTCGTGCCAAATAGATAATTTTTTGTTTCCGAGTCATGTTCAGACCCCACAGCAGTCAATCACTTGCTTTAAGTTTGTTAGTTGATGCTAAGAGATTTTGTTCATGTAGGAAGTTTACATACTGGGTAATATGAGGGACGATTGACTAATGATATTATGTTCCATAATCTGACTACAGAGATTGCAGCTCCATACTCCACTGAGAGGAAATACATTTTTTCCATGTAAATTGTACAATTGATCTTTCGTTCCATCTGTCACTGATGAACAACTTTCAGAACACAATTTGTCAAACAATATTTATTTGCTGACAAGTACACTTAAGGGTAGAACCATAATATTAAAAATTTCTACCGCACTAGTCGACGTACATTGTTTTACACTTAAAATCATCATTTTCGATTTTAAAGTTTTGTGAACTATCAACATTTCGAATGGAGGTCTTAAAGAATGAAAGTAGAAGTGAATGTAATATGATAAAACTGCTGTTTTTTAGTTAGCAGAACTATTCCTGCAAAATTGGTTATTATTGTTGCTTATCTGATATTTTTTTCTGTAACTTTTTTTTTTTTACATTAATACCGCACAAGAGTCTCAACTGCTCCCAACCATCTGGAGCCAGTGAGACTATGGCATCCCCAATTGGGGAATGTTGTGAGGCTGAAGGTATTGGGGAGGGGAAGGAGAAGGGGTAGAGGAAGGAGGGGATATACCTGGCTATTCAGATCTGGCCTCCAAACACGGCTAAAGCCATTTCAAGCAACGTTTAAATTCTGAATGGTGGTCTTTCACCAGGGCGATACTGAAAGTATCTTCCACTCTGGAACGTGCGCAAATATACTATATATTTTTTTATGTTAATTAATTGTGAAACAGCACAAATTAATTAAATAAAATTTACTTGCGCATGCCGGGATTTGAACCCGCGACCTTCGGATTCGTAGTCGAGAGCCTTACCCCTCGACCATGGAGGCTGAAGTCATAACGTTATCTTTTGGTTTTACAGCAGTTTTGACATTGTCAAACAATTTTAATTTGAAATGGACCGGTGTATGCGACATGCCGTGTATAATATAATATGTGGGATTGGCACTGGTGATGGAATTTCCAATCCCAGTGGCAGGCCTGCACCTATGCGTATTAAAAAAAATATTATTTGTACCTAAATCTTAAAAATATTTAAACAAAATCCTAGCAGTCAGTTGATTTAAAAATAGCAGTGGATTTTTACGCAATACTACCGGATCCGGACGCAGCGAAGCTGTTAATTTGATAAAACATCTAATAATATGACAAGTGACAAATAAGTATATCATTTATCATTACATACCGCAAGGACTGATAATGACGATATTACTTAATCCTGATATATTAGTTTTCCGGTATTACGTTATTTTCACCGTTCCCAGATATATGCATGGGAAGGGGTGGCGGATTTTTGCTTATAATTTTTGTACTGTTTAATGTACTTTGATAAAAACAATAATTTTATGGTTTTTCTTTGAATAAAAGAAAAAATTCTGTTTTCGTAAAAAAAAAAAACGTTTTTAATTTTTTCTGCACATTTTACAGTAACTAATTAAAGTTACATGCTATAATAATTTAATTTAATACATATTAATTAAAAATAAATCAGATATATCAGAAAACATTGTGTACATACTTCAATTGTTGTACTTCAGTGTGTTACATAATCTTATGTTATGATTTATGATGAATTTATTGTTCCAAATATGTTTTGGGTTTTGCCGTTGACGAATAAAATTTCTCAGACCTGAGGGTTACCCTAAAATCATCATTCAATCGTCTGTGGTCTCTGACGACAAAACACTAAACGCGTAAATGTCAAGAACTACATTCTCATTCTCAATTTCCACCACGTGGCCAGAGATCGACAAAGGCCGAACTTTCCGATACGGTTGTTTAACCCTTTGATGCGCTGTGGTATCAAAAATCGATCACCAAGAAAATAAGTAATTCTATGAAAACCACCATGTATTAACAATTTTAGTAACTAATTGTGAAACATGGATTTTTTTCTAATTAGTTGACACTAGCAATCATATTTGGCGCTACACAGTTTGGCCATAACCTTGACATTTTCAAAGCATTTGTGGTTTTTTTAAAACAAAGTTCGTGCTTCAAAGAGTTGAGCATTCTTTGAATCCTTGTTTTCTCGATGAAATTTAAAAATAAAGTATTCAAACATTGTGTTCACGCATAATACTTGTGATAGGTAATTTTTAGTGGCTTTATAATTTTTGCAAGTAAAATAAAGTTTTTAATCAACGAACTCTTACAAAATCTTTCTTTATCAAAAAACTGTCCAACTGCACCATCCCACCATTTCAGGATTAGGCAGAGAGGATTGACCGCCAAACAACTCGGTCTTGGCACCCACTCCTTGCTTAATTTACATTCATACATCGTCTTATACAGATTCTTCTGTTATTCTGACTCTTGATATAGCCCAACTTAAGAATTTGGGTCACTTGATCATGACTTCCTTGGGCGTCACCGACTTTTTCTACCATTCTCATTCATATATACTCTTCTGCTGTCCTAACTCTTGACATGACCCGACTCAAGTATTTGGTTCACTTGATTGTGCCATGTCATCCTTGGGTGTCACCGACTTCTTCTACCATTCAATTTCGCATTATAAACACTCAAATTAAATACCTGTGGTGCCTTTCTCGGAAAAATAGTGCCCTAGAGGTGATTTTATATAAAAATGGCACTGTCTAAATCATCCATTTATTATTATTATTACAGATTAATGACCGAAAACGGATTTATTTATTTTCACAAATCTTCCAAAAAATTCCCATAATAACTTTAAAACTGTAAATTCCTAGAGTATCAGTCAAAAATAATATCAATATGATATAATATACTTACGTCTGATCTCGTATAACAATGGTATATTGGTGTTACATGGCGGCGGGCGGAATCACGTTTCAACTTGGAACTGCCTTATTCAGCGATGCCGATATGGATAGGTACCTTGGATCTGTTAATATTGTATAACGATGAATACTTGAAAAGATACTGTATCGAATATATCGAGATCGGTCAGTAACGCAAGTGCTAAATATCGATATACAATATGCCGATACTGAATATCAGAAATCACATATTTAATAAATATCGCTTCCATACTCTGAATGCCTGGATCGGTTAGAACTATTGATGCGGTTAGAACGCTAATATCTATGGAGTTAGTATCGATATATCCGATGTATGGCGGTATTATAATACGTATACCTGTTACGAATATATTAGGTTCAGGCCTACGTATCGCTGGTCGGGAAGAAAAACGTCACAAGTCCAAATGTACGATTATTGAGTTGTTGATAGCGTATTTTTTATTATGTGCTTTTTGCTAAAAAGAGGTTTAAAATACAGTTTAAGTTCCACTCGGTGAAGAGGAGTTGTTAAGGAATTGTAATTTTTTTCTTTGATGAGAATAGTTCTCAACATTGTCAAGAAAAACGTCACAATCTGAATCAGCAAAAACAACAAATTTATAAATATGATGTTTTTCTTGCAAACAAATTGTAATATATATACTCTAAATATACATATGTATATGTATAAATAAAAAAGCCAATGTCTAGTCTCGTAAAAAAAAATTTGCAGGGAAAGTTTTAAAGATAAGTTGATGAATATAATTATGTTTAATAACTGATCCTAACAGTTCAAATTTTGGTAAGTCACTTTATACTTGTAAAAGGTGGATTTTGATTTGTGGCATTTTTCTTTTGGACCAGCAATATTTTTTTTAACCATGCTAGTTCTAATAGGACTCAACCATCCGGTCGTCCTTTCCTAAAGTTGGTGGGTTTGACTTTAGGAAAGGACGACCGGATGGTCGAACCTATCGACACCATGGCTTTTTTAGTATTGGGCCGCCCGCTCGTGTGGAAGCCACTTATCTACCTCTGATCCAGTATGGTTCAGGAAAAAAATTTAAATCTTGACAGCATATCAATAGAATCGGATCTATTATATTTCTGGAATTAAATTATACTACTTTTACATATTGATAACAAAATAGGCATTAAAAACTTTTTTTGAAAATTGTTAATATTTTGTTTCTGTATTGTTATTTCTGTTTTTTGCCTTTACATCTAGACTTAACAAGGTCACTGCGAGAACTTGTTATAAGGTGAACAATAGCATATAATGAAATATATTTATCCATTAAAAACAGTGGCGGATTCTACCTTTTGAGGAGAATTTTATACTTCGATAATCCTAATAAAATCTTTAATAAAGTAGTGTCGGTTTAAAAAAAAAGATGTATGTTTCAATAGTTTACTACTTTCTCAGACTCCCTGAAGTAAACCCTGTAGAAGTCTACACTCTTATAATCGTTTGCATGCTTGCACAGGGCACTCAGAAGTCTTGGCGAGACCCTGGATAGATATAAACATATTTTCATAATGTTATTAGGAAAAAGTTTTTTTTTTATAATCAATGACGAAACAATTACTTTATAAGGACACCTACTGTCATAGATAACAATTATTTTTTATCATAAGAGTGGTATGTACGGGTACAAGATTGCTTTGATTAAAATCTACTTATTTATTTTTTATCAATATTTTACATGCGTAATTACTTATTAGAAGAGCAAAGATTAAATTATGTATTTTTTACATAAAGTTTACCTACATAATTAAAAATAGCATTTACATCGAAGGATAAAATTTTAGTGACCGAACAAAATTAGATTTTCTGCCGAAACCGAACTTCAGGTTATGGTCTACTTTAGACCGAAACCGTAACCAAAACTTATTTAAATAAGTTAAAAGACACTCCATACCCCGAAATTAAGCATTTTTATTATTTTGCAGTCGAAACTCGTTTATTGATGAGTTTCGGTTTCTGCCAGAAACTTCGGTCAGTCACTATGAAATTTTAGAAAAATATGATAAATTTTGAGAAAATCGTATAAATTACAAATTTAAATAATTAAGAAATATAAACTTTCATTGTATTACAATATCTAATAAATGCAGAAAATCAGTTTTTCACTTATTTCAGAATTAAACAGTTACAATATTTTAATAAATTATTATTTTTTTTAATTTAATGTAAGTCAAATTTAATAATGTTATTATAAAGTTCTGCAAGTATTTTTAGTTTTTATTGTTGTGACAGCTGTTTGGGCGTTCAAGGCCATTTTTAAACTGCCTTAAATTAATAATAACATTATTAAATTTGATTTACATTAAATTAAAAAATTAAACAAAAAACACTTAATAATATTTTCATTGTTATTTAAAACTTAATTTTGTTTATATTTGATGAGGCTTGCTATAGGTATCTAAACAGTGGGTATTTTGTAATTTTGAGCATAAAGATATGCACTAAATGTTTTATTTGTAGGGGAGACAATAAAAAATTCTCAACATTTAATTACCACACATCACCCAGCAACGATGTTAGTTGTTTATTTCACCGTGACTATGTATTATTCTACCCTACCATGACATTTTCCAGCCAAAACAAAATCGCATCACAAAATTTAAAAAAAAGCTATTTAATTGAATTCATAATGCTGTTGGGGCGGCCCTGGTTCTGGAGGTAAATCAGTTGTTCGTCACAGATCAATCAAGTGAAATCTCATTATCATTATAATGTGTGGATGACATATACTTATTTTACTCAGTCGTCATTCATAAGTTGTTGGATTAAGGTTATTCATTGTTTCGCGTTTATTATTCAACAATGTAATTGCAACAATGACTACAATATAATATATTAACAACATTAAAGTTTTCAGAAGCATAATAAAGTGAAACAGTGAACCAAATAACAAAAACAGTGTAAGAGTTTAGTCAGATAAGATAATTTCTCTGTATAACCGTTGTTACATATTTTCGCAATCTGTATTTTATTGATTTTTGTGATTTTTAACCGTGTGTCAAAAACATATTCCAATAATGAAAAATGAGTCAGATCTAGAGTCTCTTGAAAACAACATCAATAGCTCAAATGTAGCAATAGTTCCTGATGTACCGACTGAGTATAAAGTTTACCGGAGACGATGGCTGATGCTGGGTCTCTTCATGCTGTCCACCGCCACCAATGCCATTCAGTGGCTCCAATATTCCATCATCGCTGATGTCATCATGGACTACTACAGCGTCAGCAGCTTGTGGGTGGACATGACGTCGCTGATCTTCATGATAGTCTACATACCTCTCTTCTTCCCTTGTGGCTGGATCTTAGATAAATATGTATGTAGTCAAACAATTTATTATTGATATATTATTTAATTTCAGAGAAATATTTTGTTCCTGTGATATCCCTATTTGGGGAATGTTGTGAGAATAAACTAAGTGAAGGAGAAGTATCACCACTCTGGAATGTGCCGCAAATACTCGTACACTGCATATATATATGTATATATACAGGGTAGCGCAAAATGAACGTTATGGTTCGAAGTCTTTCAAACTTTTTTTGTTTAAGCGATAATTATAATTTTTTTTTTAAAGTATGTAATGATATATGTAATGTAAATTACTTGAAATAATGGGGTCGCCAAATACCTCCCTTAACAGAGCCATTGAGCCCCTTGAACTATCTGGTGTGGCTCCATCTTGTGGAACCACAGGGTTAGATGGTTTTCCACAGCTGACCTTAAAAAAATTCCAACATTGTTCGATAATGAACACCATAAATGGAAACTGCTACACCATCTTCATTCTCAAAGAAATATGGGCCAATGATCCTTTCGGTTGATACACCTCACCAAACAGTACACTTAAGTGAATGTAATTGTCGCTGATGAACTGCTCTTGGATTCTCCGTAGCCCATATTCTGCAGTTTTGCTTGTTTACGAACCCATTTAATTGGAAATGGGCTTCGTCGCTCATTCTCAATTTGTAAAAATCAGATTTTATTGTGCTTTTTGTCGGAAATGAATAGCACAATTAAGCCGTTCCTGGTAGTCTATCGGCTTTAATTCTTCCACAAGCTGAACTTTGTATGGAAACATGTGTAATGTACCCAAAATTCTCTGCAGCGACCTTTGTGATAGCCCAAGTTGTGTTGAACACCTATTTGTTGATGTTTCTGGACTTTCCTGTAAACTCTCACGTACACCTTCAATATTTTCATCCATATGCAGCGTACGTCATCTTCCGGCACCATGAAGGTTCATTAAGTCCCTTGTTGCCGAAAATTTGCAACTAGATGATTTCCTGTTGGCACTGAGGGTCCAATCCGTACATTAAAATAGCAACTATGTGCATGCCGAGTTAAAACAATAGACGTCGCGGGTTCAAACCAACCCGGTGATGAAATAAACTTTATTAAATGATTTTTTTGGGGACCCATCATTCAGAACAAAAACATTGCTTGAAATGGGATTAGATATGTTTACTAACTAGATTTGTATTGCAAATATAGAAATCCTATTATCATTCTTTTTCTGGTCCCACAGTATGGCATCCATTGGAAGGACTTGATTTTACACAGTTTTCAATAAAGTATTTTTATGTGTATAAATGTAGCAAAAAATTTTAATTTTCGAAAAACTCTAATTTAAAGACATTCAAGAACAAAAACACCTCCTTCACCGACCCACCCATCGGAACTCCTTTCACATTAGATGGAATAAGGGGTCCAGTGTATATTTTCTTTAATGTTATAGCAATGTTTTTATTCGAACGATTAGATGATTATTGAATAAATTATTATTGCAAAGGGCTAAGAATTGACTCTGGCCCAGACGTCGCGGGTTCAAGCCAGCCCGGTGATGCGTAAATAAACTTTATTAAATGATTTTTTTGGAGACCCATCATTCAGAACTAAAACGTTGCTTGAAATGGGATTAGATATGTTTAGTAACTAGATTTGTATTGCCGAGAACTTCCCAACCGTCCATTTCTATGTTCTTCTTTTCTTCCCTCCCCAATTTTATTCTGCCTCACAACATTCCACAATTGGGTGTTCCATAGTCTTTCTGTCTCTGAGCAGTTATTATTTTTTTAATAATAAAATTATATGGATTTCACATAGCATAAAAAAAACATTAAGAGCATTTATGCTAGTTAAGAACAATATAGTCTTGACGCAAGTATGTAACTATTACTACAACACAATTATATTCTGTCAGTAGAAATATTATGACCCATTTTTTGAAGACTAGTCTGAGTACCTATAAAGAAATAGTTAACTTCGTAGATCTGTAACGTATTTCTTTGTTTTTTTTGGATTCTGTTAATCTGTTATCGTTTGTTGAAAATACAATAATAAATGTAGCATGTTAACAAAAATATTGCATAAGAAACTTGGTGATTGGTATCGTTGAAATCGTGATGCTCTGTAAAATTTTATGTAACAACTTCTTTTTTTTTATTAATTAAGAAATATTTCAAAATATAATGCAAAAAGTCCCGATAAACTACTTTTTTGTGATTTATAAAATAAAACAATAACTTTGTTTTACATCACTTTTATTTATACTTTAGCCGACCGGGTTTCACTACTACCGTAGCTTCTTCAGGGCAGTATACAACTAAACTATGAACTAAGATGCACATGTGTTATGGATTAATACAAACAGGCTAGTGAAGGGCCAAGGGTGGGAGATCAGCAGGTACCTGCTGACCGGGAAGGGAATGTACTTTGTTTATTGGGAATAATTTAAAGATTGGACTTTTATTTAGATTTATTTGATTATTTATGAGTCTACTATTAGTGTTTTTTGCTTTCCTTCTTTCTAATGCTTATAAGTTATCTAATCGAATGCCGGTTACATTTTTATGCAGTAAACTAGTGCCTGTATTTTTATCGAATGTGTGGTCTGTTTCTAAGAGATGGTTAGCAAATTCGGAGAAACCATTATTATTTAGACATCTTAAGTGTTCTTTGACACGGATATTAACATTACGCGACGTTTTGCCTACATAGAACGCCGGGCAATCATTTTATAAATTATAATGTCACATCACCAAGTTACCGCTTCATATGAAAATATACTTTTTTGTGGTTTGTCTAACGGAAGCTTGTTATTCAAAACATTATCCTAAGTATACAGTTAAGGTTACAAAATAAAAAATTAAAACATATGTAATAAACTTAAAGCATAAATATTCCTTAAAAATCTCACTCAAAAATATTTTTAAAAAATATATATATATAAATGACAACAATAAATCGTACATAAAATAATATTTCATTATTACCTAATACAAATAGTTTCTTTCAGCTATCCAAGTTTTCAATATATTTATTAACTGTTCAGTTTTAATACAGTTTTTTACTTATTTTTATTTCAGCGATTAACATATTTAAACAGATAGGAATCATGTGATCTAAAGTTCTTTGTCCATATTTATTTGTATGCTTAGGAACCATTAATCCTTGATTAAAATTGAGATGAGTATTGTAAGTGTGCTCTAGTCTGTTTTTATTAAATATAGGGTTATTAATGTGCTGAAATATAATTTTGTACCACAGAATTCATCTTACTGAAAGAATTTTGAGACTGATAAAAGTATGGAATATTATACCTATGTTCATATATACTTTAACGAGCTCATAATTTAACCACTGAATTTTGCACTGATTGAACATGATTGACAAGACTAATGTTTTTTTTTTTACAAATTTAACTCATTATTTATTAAGCTGGTAAACCTTTGAAGCAGTAATTCAATGTTCTTTTTTTGGAAACTGTATTGATTGTTATCAATAATGGAAAAATCTTCCAAATATTTAAGTAATTTTAGCTGAATGTATTTTTCTAGAATTTCGAAAGGAGTGATGGTATACTATTTGGTCTGTAGTTACCCAGGTCTGATAATACTACATTTTAATTCATCAGGAATTTTTGCTTGAAATAAGATTCGATTTACAAAATGGGAAACTAATTAGGAAATATCTATATAAATAAAAATCAATGTAAGTTTGTTCGTTTATCCTCGATGTTCTCGAAAATTACTTGACCGGTTTCGCTGAAAATAGCACAGTTTGTTTTTATTAGTGCCGGGAAGCTTTAGAAAGTAGTTTGAATGAAATCCAATATGTAAAACTGTTGCTATAATGTTTTAAAATTAGTATGAAAAATATTGAACTCGCCATGTTTTATTTAGGTTAGCCCATAGATATAACACTCTGGTTAGCCACAGATTGCATATTCAAAAGAAGGTTTCTTTAGGCACGAGTAGCTACCTACTTAAGAACTTTATGATTTAGATATATTTTGAAAAAATAAGCGTTTGGAATGAAATAAAATATTCAAATGAATGTTTCTTTATTTGGAGATAGTTACTTTCGCTGTCAAATCAATTATGGCATCCTAATGAGAAGCAAGAATTCACAATTTCATAACTTTAATCCAAAAAAAATCCCGAGCAAGGCCGGGTACACATCAGCTAGTAACTAATGAATTCTTATTCATGGAGTGACAATTTTACCAATCATAATAAACTAGCGTTTTGTCCGTTGAACCCAACGAAGGTTATTGAATTTTATTATTATTCCTAAATAGAAATTTATGTTTTTATACTTGCAAATTAATACATGACTTTTTTTTTATAATTGCCCAATTTATATCATAATTCGATACCAACGATTTAATATTTTCATAATATATATTATTAGTCATTTAAGTTACTCGCATATTTCAGTCAACCCGACCGAACCTAACCTAACCTAGTCCAACCTAACCTAAACACACCTGACTTAAGCAAACCAACCAAACCTAATCTCACCTAACTTAACCTTATCATAAACTAAAACATAATATATGAAATGTCTGAAAAGTTCACATAGGCTAGTGTTTTGCCCGTTACACTCAACGGATGTGATTAAAATTTATTTTAATTCCTAATATTTTTAGTTCCTAATATTTGTAAAAATATCATATGAAATGTCAAAGAAAACTGCTATAAGAAAAAATCTATTAATATGTAATGATTGATTCCCGTAAACTCTGGCAGATTATAAATGAAAGCGCTAATAAAAAATCTTCATCCACCAATCATACCATTCAAGAATTAAACATAGATATGATTCCTAACTCATTTGTAGATCACCCTTACAAGTACATATAGCTTTTTTTATTAACATTGGATCAAAACTAGCAAATGATATTAAAGAATCCCTAACTAATGAAGAAAAAATAGAAGAGGATGTTTGTACGATCCCTAAAAATTTACTTAAACTTAGATCAGTAACAACAGAGGAAATAAATAAAGTGATCAATTCTCTTAACTCAAACGCCTCATTAGGAAATGATCTTATTACAAATAAAACAATCAAACACCTACACAACCAACTGATCTCGCCTCTGACATACCTTGTCAATCTTTCCATATCTAAATATGTATTTCCCCCTTGCCTCATAAAAGCTACTGTGGTTCCAATTTATAAAAATGGAAGCAAAAACGATATTTATAACTGCCGTCCAATAAGTCTCTTAAATACATTTTCAAAAATCCTGGAAAAAGTAATGAAAAAACAAATTGTACAATATCTGAAAAACAATAATAAATTATCTTCTACACAGTCCGGTTTTAGGGAAAACCGAGGTACTTCAGATGCAATAGTAAAGTTGACAAACATAATTACTAAAAACTTGGACTCTGGTAGAAGATCTGGGCAATATTTATTGATCTACAAAAAGCTTTTGACACTATTGATCATAAAATATTGTATTTAAAATTTAAAAGAAAATTGGAATGTCTGAAACAACTCTACAACTATTAGAAAGTTACATATCACAACGAGAGCAGCATGTACAAATTGATGGAAAAACGAGTAAATCTCTTCCAATAAACTATGGTGTCCCACAAGGAAATGTCCTAGTACCATTATTATTTCTCATCATGAACGTAATTTCTGCTCTTCCCATCAAAGGAAAAATAGTTAACTTTGCTGATATACTGTAATAATATTTCATGAAAATAATTTGAAAGATACTTTCAAAGAAGCTGAATGTATGTTCATCGTTCTACAAAAATGGTTAAAAACCAACTCACTTACGTTGAATGTAAGTAAAACAAAGTACTTAACTTTTTCAATTGACACAAGAGGACAACCAGGGAATGAATACAATCTAAAATTACATGAATATGAAAGCAATTTTTCACAATGTTCTTCCCCCTTATTACACATACAGAAATGAATAAATATCTTGGCATAAAATAAACGAAAACCTTCGGTGGGACACTCACATAAATGATATTACAAGGAAACTCACAAAATACATATATTTTTTTATAAACATCTTAAATATTTTATGTCAAAATGATGTTTAAAAAGTTTACTATGCGCTATGCCAGTCCCGCCTCGAATATGGTATACTAGAATGGGGATTGGCAACTACCAACCATATGAAACAATTGTCTAAAACCTAAAAGGGTATTATAAACACCAGAAGAATGCCAACAAAAGTAATTTTAAAATCTTTTGCAGTACCTGACATCCAAAATATTTATGCGAAGAATGTTTGAATCAAACATTTTAAAAGATAAAAAAAAAACGAAGAAAATTTATTTTCACCACACAAGAGCGAACCAAAATGACATTATGATTATTCCTAAATTTAAAACTGCTTTAGGACAAAGGAATTATTAATATCCCTCCACTAAGCTATATAATTCACTTCCACCGGCCATAAAAAAAAGACAAATGATTTCAAAAATCAAATCAAAACCTGGTTCACTGAAATCAAAGAGGAGGAGTTATCCAGTATCTTGAAAAGAACTTTGCAGGAGCTTAAAGACAATCAGTTTAAAAAAAAAACGTAGTCCACCTCGGCACAGTAACCCCTAGTGAGGAAGGACGAAGAAAAACATTACAAATTGTCTTATTAGCTTTGTAAAATTTTATTAACTAAATGAAAAAATATGTATTGCAACTAAATAATATGTATATATTTTTTATCTTTTTTTATTTTAAATATAAATATTTTTTTTAATAGTTTTTATATGATTTTGATATTAGAAGGTAAGGTATAAATATTAAAAATACATATATATTATAGAATTTTTTTCATAGTCCCCTTCACTAGGAGATTCTGTGCTGAGGCGGACCAGGTTTTGCACAAAGGGGTTTCAGCGACTTCTATATTTCAACTGCAAGATTAGGGTAGGGTCTTTCTAGTAATGTCTATGACGTTTTTTTGAGAATAGCAGTCAGTTCTTGTTCTGGTAATTCCTTAAGCCAAGTTTTGCTGGACTTAATGGAATTATTTATTGAATTACTTTTTTTGACATTAAGTGGGAGTTTGTTATAAAATTTTACAGCTAAAAATTCAGAGCTTTGTCCAAAAGTAGTATTGCATTTAGGTATATTTATCTTGTCTAGTTGCTTTGTTCTGGTATTATGATCATGAAGAGTCGTAGCCATTTTCTCATTTTTAAGATGATTAACCAGAATATTTTTGGCAAAGATTTTTTGGATACTTGGAACGTTGAAATGTTTAAAAATTTCCGTTGTTGACGTCCTTATGGAGACCTTTAAAATGGTCTTTATGGTGCATTTCTGGGTTGTATTTAATGATTTCATGTAATTTGATGCAGCTTATTTATTAGCTTTTTTGATGTTCCGTTAATGTGTACATCCCAGCAGAGTTTATCATCAATTAAAATATTTAATGTTTTCAGCTTTGGTTATTTGGTTATATAGTGCAATGGGGTAAATTATTTTGACATTCATGTATTTTAAGTGTGTGCTCATTCATTGGTTGGCCTCTTTTGTTTATTGAGAATGTTAGATATTTAGTTTTACTCACATTTAATGTAAGCGAGTTCACTTTTAACCAATTTTGAAATACAGCCAAGCCTCTGTAAAGGTATTTGTCCATTCTTGTTCATGAAAAATAATAACAGAGTCATCTGCAAAGCTAATCATGTCTCCTTTGATGGGAAGATTCATAAGATCATTTATGTAAAATCGATACATGAATTTATATTTCTGTTTTATTCCCTAATTTAAAATCATGAGTTATAAGATAGATATCTACCTACGATTTGATGTTTTAAAAAAAATATTTTACTTTATTATTCCTAAATATTAAATCATGAGAGTGTGTTTATATTTAAAATTTTAATATTCTTTTCTTCATTATTCATTAAATTTAATAATAATTTGAAACCTATGATTTCATATTTTATTTTCTAGGTATTTATTCTTTTAAGTTAACTTATCAATTTTCTTATCTTAGGTATTTATTTTTCTAAATTTTCTTATTTAATTTTATTTTCATTTGTTATAATAATAATCTTGTGTTTATAATTATTTCTCATTTATTAGGACCGCTCCGTTTGGTTTACGAATTTCGTTTTATATTTATCGCATCCCAGTTAGTGAATACCTACGACTATTTAACAATACTTACTTTTGGTAACCATCTTATAGATTTTTTGCACATCATTCTATATTATTTTTGGTGTGAAAGGCTACTTTAATAAGTTTAGAAAATTTCGTCGAATTTGCTCCAAAATATATCAGAATGGGAAGGTTATTATTGTAATTGTTTATATTATAAGGTACCATATAATGGTGAATGGTTTCTGGCAACTCTGGGCCATGATGTTAGATTTTGATAACCTTTTTTATAAGATCTTGCTTTCCAGAATTGCCAACTAATAAACATTTCAATAGACTTTACTAAGAATAGAATGCACTTATTAAATAACAAAAAAAAAGTTAAAATGTGAATTTAAAACTTCTGTTTTAAAAATAAATCAAACTATTGTAAAAAATTGTGTGGTTCTAATGGCCACCCACTGTAGGTACACTATAGCATGTGATATAGATTATAACGGATAATCACCAAAAATGAAATAATGCAATTTAACCAACTTATGCATATCCCCTTAGAAGTAAAAACGGCAATACATAAATCGACTAAAACAAATAAAATAAGATACCTTTCATAATAAATTTATTTATTTAAGAATAATAATAAAATTTAATCACCTTCGTTGGGTGCAATGGACAAAACGCTATATTATTATGATTAGTAAAATTGTTACTCTCATGAATAAGAACTCATTAGTTATGTTTCCTAATTAATTGCTTATTACATCAAATTTTACATAGCATAAACACTATTTCAACCATGGGTATCTATCACCAAGCTTCTTATGCCAATTTTTTGCATACATGCTACATTTATTATTGTATTTTCTACAAATTATAATATGTTAACAGATTTTAAAAAAAAATTAATAAATGTTACTAAACATATCAGATCCCATTCCATTAAAATTTTCAATTCTGACAACTCCTTCAAATGGACGCCATACTGTGGGTTCGGTAAATAGATGCAATATTTTATATCAATTATTTGTGAAAAAACACATAATTAAAATTAAAATATATTGCTGATGCCAGATTTTTAACCCACGGCCTCTGAATTCGAAGCCACAGATCTTAACCGCTCAGCCATGGAGATCATCAGTTTTATTATCTGCAATTTATAAATGCTTTAAATGTTTTTTTTTGTTTTCCCACAAGCGTACCAAATGTGGTCAATATGTATTTTTGTACCAATGTACCATGTAAAAGTGTGACTAGCTTCTTTACATTGGATTAAGATTTACCACAATTAAAATTTGATTCAATTACAATTAAAACAGCCGTAAAATAATACAGCAAGAATTTAATATAAATACCATTTAATACAACTACAATTAAACACAGCTAAAATTTAATACAGCTTCAATTAAAACAACTGTATTTTAAAAGAGCTAAAACTTAATACAGGTACTAATTTTTTTTAAACTGTGTTAAGTTTAATGTGTAGAACTCCATTTTAATTTAAAATTCCTGAAATTTAATAATTACTATCATTATTTAGTTTAAAAATTAGTAAACTACGTAATAATAGTTCTGCTGGGCAATTATTATTACATATAACAGCTATTTCGGATTCGGAGGCATTATATAATCGTTTTTTAAAATGAATAATAATAGTAATTATTAAGTTTTTAAAACTTAAAAAATATAAAAATACTAAAGTTTAAAACAATTACAATTTAGCACAGATTACTTTTTAATACAACTACAATGTGATACAGGGAACAACTTAATAAGTCAACAATTTTATACAGATATAACTAATAAATAATATTTTTTATTACTTATATTTCCTAGGGTTTACGTACTGTGATGTTGCTGGGCACAGTGGGCACTTGTCTTGGCAGCTGGCTGAAGGTGTTCTCCGTAAGCAGAGATTTATTCTGGCTGACCTTCCTTGCCCAGACTATTGCAGGAATCGCTCAACCCTTTCTCCTGGGAACACCCCCCAGCATGGCCGCCGTGTGGTTTGGGTCTGACCAGGTGTCCACCGCATGCAGTTTAGGTGTAGCTGGAAACCAGGTTAGACATTATTTTCAAGCACAAATCAAAAGTTCAATACTAGTTATGTTAAGCCTAGTCGTTTGAATCCCTGTGATATTTTACATCATCATTTATTCAGCAAATGCCACCATTTAAAGTTTTTGACATTTTCCACATTTAACAATGTTCCCCATTAGCTTACGGTTTTCGGCCTTCCGGCGTTTGGTAGTAATTTTTCATTCCAAAGATTAGATTTTAACCTCCCTTATAGTGTCCATGTTTTGTGTTCATAAAATTATTTTACCACTGAAAGGATTTAATGATTGACATTTTTTTTATCGTTCAGTGGTGCCTGAAAGGAACCAAGAAGGCTCAAGTCCAACCTAAAATCCACTCTATCAACAAGTTAAACAAATTATACAAGAGATGCTTTGGAAGACCTTCACAAAATAGCAGAAAATGAAGATTATAATATGATATGGCGTTTTTCAGATAGGAAATGCATTTGGATTTCTGATTCCACCATTGATGGTGAAGAACAATGTTGACAAGGACTTAATTGGAGATGATCTGCGGGTCATGTTCTACACCATGGCTGGGATTAACACGGTTCTGGCACTTTTGGTTATTATTTGTAAGTAAGACATATTATTAACAGAACATCATAGTCTTCATCAAATTTTGCTAGTGCCAGTTACAATTTCCTCGGAAATGTAATGTATGTATGTAGATATTTATTTTTCTTGGAAATTGCAATACTAATTATTGTGATGGCACAAGTCCTTCTTATCTTATGTAGTTCTATCAATACAAGCATTATTATCTCCATTCCCAAACTGCACTTTCTGTACTGCCTGATTATTACAATACTGGTCAAAAACTAAAATGTTCAACTGTGTGCAAACTACCGTTAATACATCCATGATTGCACACCCTCATCATGCTGTTAGTTTTCCAGAAGGCTCCCCCTACCCCACCGTCAGCTGCTCAGGATAAATTAGAGGCCCAAGATGGAGACACTTACTTCAAGTTTGTCAAGAGACTGTTGATGGACAGAAACTTTTTATTGCTTCTGGTTTCCTATGGAGTTAATATGGGGGTTTTCATTGCCTTATCCACGCTGCTCAACCAAGTTGTTCTGGCCCACTATCCGGTAACTAAGTACTATATATTTTTTTTTTCTTTCCCAATCTGCCACCTAAAAACTATTTCAGATTTTATTGTAAGTGATTACTGAATTCTACATATTTATAAATTTTATTAATGATAACTAGGCAATCTTAGTAACATTTTGTTTTTGTTTGACCTTTTGAATATATATATATGCAGATATAGACTATGCTAGTAAAAGTACAGTAACTTCGGGAGGTCATTCTACATGATGATAAAAGTAAAAAATATAAATAGGTTTTTTCAAAATTCCATTGTTTTTTTCCCATACAAAAATATTTTTCAATGGAAAAAAAAATTTCCAAAACAAACAATTAAACTTTTTAACTGAAAACTACCAGCACCCAAAAATTGACACTTTATAGTCTACTAACGCAAGAAATAAGTACTATGAATGATTTATTTGGAAATTTTGTATGAGTAGTTAGAAAAATGTATTAAGTTTCAAAACACAAAAATCCTCAATCTGTAATCTTTTAAATTCTACATTATGAAATACGTACTGAAATTTTAGATAAAGCGTTCAAAATTGCCTTCACTGGTTTTCAAACTTCACCTATTTTCAAACATTTTGGTATGTATTTCATAGAATTTAAAAGAGTACAGATTGGGGATTTTTATCTCTTGAAACCTTATATATTTTACTAACTACTTTGTAGAATTTACAGATAAATCATTTGGGTAAATTTCTCCTATTGGGACTCAGTAGAAAAACGTATAATTAAAAAAATAGAAAAATACTGTCAGGTTCATAAAAATAAATAAAATATATTAGCATACGTGGAGATCCAAAAAAATGCACTTCATTTTTTACTTTACGTAAATAAAATATTTAGGGCCATTTTTGAGCGCTGACCCTTAAATGTTGGAATTTGGGAAAAAAATATTTATATTTTTTACTTATCATGTAGAATCACCTTCCGAAGTTACTGAACGTTTTCCCGATACACCTGTATATATCTTGTTTGGCAATACTGGTTCGAAGTTCTAAGCATTCAATAGTCTGTTTTTAGACTATCAAATCCATAATTTTCAAAAATCATCACCAAGTGTCACACCCCTTGTTCCTTTAATGTTGTATTAATCCCCTAGCTAAAATTCTGGGGATATTCTTTACTATGTAATCAGCTCCCGTGGAGGGAGCTGATTACATAGTAAAGAAGGGAGGGAGCTGATTACATAGTAAGGGAAACTTGTGTGCAATGTTAATTTTTTGATAAAAGTACCTAGTACATATTAATTTGTTATAGATTATAGTAGTAAAATTTTTGTTCATCCGCATCATTTCAGACTGCAAACGAAGATGTGGGCAAAATTGGTTTGATGTTAGTCTGCGCAGGAGTTATTGGAGCTTTGCTGAGTGGTATCATGCTGGACAAGACTCACCGCTTCAAGCTGACATCCATCGTTTTCTACATTGCCTCTGTGATTGGATTGCTGATCTACACCTTTACATTGGATGTCGGCCATATTTACGTTGTCTACATCAGCTGCTTCATAATGGGGTAAATGTTTTTGAAACTCTCCCTTTTTTTCGTAAACAACACATGCAATAGAAAAAAGGTTGCACAGGCTCGGAGTGTTAGAACCGATTGGATTTTTAATATAGCAAAATTATATTTTTATATTTTCTAGCTTTGTACAATGCCCTCACAAATATTGCACTGTTCAAAATATTTAATTAATCTTAATTGGATGCCTAACTTGATTGAAATTATTGCATTTCAGATTCTTTGTGACGGGATATTTATCTGTTGGATTTGAGTATGCAGCAGAGATCACTTATCCCGAACCAGAGGGAACGGTTTCTAACGTTATGAATGTTTCAATGCAGGTAAGAAATCACACAAATGTTTATTAAAAAAATTATCAGTTCTGGACGTGGACCTTTCCCATGCAGTCACTAGGAATAATTTTTTTATCTAGTAAAAACAGTGGTGTATACACAGTAATTCTTATTAATTTACATATTATGTATTTGAATTTTACCTTTCATTTCCTCTGCATTTCTGCAAGTAGCTGTAGGGTCCATATTGTATTCACTATGCGCGGACTACTTAATATTATGAATATTAAAAGTTTAGTTGTGGGTTCATTATTATCAACACTTAAAAAATAAAAATAAAATATGTACGAGTCTGAATGTTTACATGGTATGATATGATGCAGTTCTGGATTGCAATCACTGTGCAGACACTTTAATTTTTCGTTACAACACTATCTAATAACGTTGCACGACTTTAAAATTTTTCATGGTAATTTGTCAGAATTCAGAATCCCAATTACTTAATAGGTATTGTAAGTATGCACTAGTCTTTCCATGCAAGAATCATAAAGTTTTGATCACGCCAAGCTAAAACAATATTTTTCTTTAATTTTGATTTTTATCATTATCATCGGATTGTCCCTCGTATTTGGGATAAGTGCCCCAGTAGTACGACATTCATTTTATATAACTTTTTCTGTACACCTATATTTTTATAGTACCTTTCTATAAATAAATAGTAACCTTAAGCATTGGGAACTGACGATAGAAGTCTGTCATATAAATGTAGCACTATGTTAGTTGCAAACGGGGTTTCTGGTTTCGTTAAGGATTCTGATGTGATTTTGAAGAAAATACAAGAATTTAAGAAACATTAGAAAATCAACGAGATTATATAAACCTCGATTGCCTTTAGAAAATCATTATTTTCTCATGTACCGGTCGTCTAACAACTTAACATATTTCTCCTCGCTGTAGTATCACATAGCTCAGCTAATTATAACATTATAATCACTGTAACAAATACAATAAGATATCAAGTTCTGTAATCAATAATTATAATAATTGAACAATGTATAATAAATATTATGCCACTACCATTAATCATCGGTGAGTCTACTTAATTTAATAATTTGCACTAATTCATCACACACCCTGTGATCAAGAATATTGATTATGTAATACAACTAATAGGGATCTAATATTTCTTTCATTGTTTTGAGGAGGATGTATTTCACTCTCACCGAGTGCAGTTCGTATGAAATCAGTATTATTATCACACTCCGATGCAAAATTAAGTTCCAGCAGATTTATAAAAATTTCGCTATCATCATAACTGCGACTCAAATAAATAAATCTGGATTTTTGACTGATTCTTGGAGTCTCTATTTCACAATTGTTACGGTCGTCTTGATCACAATAATGACTCCAATCCAATTCATCGTCACTTACTTTTGAATTGATTAAGGACCTCATCATTTTCTTTGATCATTTTTGAGACATGATTACATAGTTAAAACAAATAATAATTTTTTTAAATGAAACAACCGAACTTTGTTTTATCCACCTTTTATTTTAACGCCGACCGGTTTTGGAATAACCGTTTTATCATCAGGGCAAAATATACTAAACAATATTACAAAATTATGGCAGAACATACATATTAGGTGTCTCAGTGGGGGTGGGGGCATGAATAGGGATTAGTAAAGAGTGGGGGAAGAGATAAAGATTGAGGGGAGGGGGGGGGGTGAAAGGAAACATATTTAAAATGGGGCTGTAAGATAGGTTTTTTATTATTATTAACCTCTTCACCGCCACACGCATACATGTATGCGTAAATAAACTGTACCCATAGCGTTATGCGCATACATGTGCGCGCATTCAGTATATATTTAGGTTCAAGGTTTAAATTGTGTTATTTGGTAATGTGGATATGAATAACAGTGTGCCCAGCCCAGTGGAATAATGGTAACTGAAATAAAAAAAATCTGACTTGAAATATTGACTCCATCTTTAATGGATATTGCAGGTAAAGGGATTAAGATAAATGGTAATAATAATAATTGAATGATCTGTATAGCACCGTTTTTCTGAAAAATCACCTCAGGGATGCTGTACAAATATTACTTCTTATTCTTTATCTAATTATGTATAAACAGATACAGAAAAACATACTTACCTGGCAGGTCGCTTCAGATGAACACAGTTTTATTAGAAAATTTCAGTATAGAGATGATAGTTTGCTACAGTTGCTATTTTCTCCTCCTTTTCTATTGATGTTACATTTATTAGAAGATTGGTGGCACAAGAAGAGTTGGTATTTATTGAAATATTTATAATTTTTAGAACTGAAAAATATTTATAAAATGACCTTAAAAGGAAGCTTTTAATAGATATTAACGGTACCCTTCATACAGCTTATATAATTGCCTAAATTCTCCATGTCGGCATTGTTTAGTTTGGAAATTGCTAGAAAAACCTAGAGCCATTTAGCAAAGTTACATAGTTAACGCAATTCTGATGTAGTTGATTACTGGGTTCCAGCTTAACTTATCATCGGCTTATCACTCGATGGGAAGGAGAGAAAGTTATGGGAAGAAAAAAGGTATGAGGGGTGGGTAGGAATCCGGGAGTTAGTGTGTCTAGGAGTAACGGATGTATGAATTCATCCCTCCCACTGTGGTGCGAGGCGATGGGTCGAGAGAGTCTGGCTGGAAACGACAAAGGGTCTCCCTCAACTGTCCTCTCCCAATCCGGCTCACCACCCAGTTGGTAAGCTGATGTATCAGTCGTCAAGACCTGGGCAAACCTCACCCCATGAACCCGGTCACCCCTGCTATATCACCAAACCTAGAAAACTACTCTGGGTGACGTATGACAGAGGTGATGGTGATCCAATTAATGGTTCCTGGGACAACAGCCTCCCAAATTTGAATATTAAAAATATATTTCAATGTTTATTTGTTTCAGATATTTGGTATCATATTTACCTTAATATATGGATACTTCCTGGATATGTGGGGTGATATTACGTCAAATGTAACAATGTGCGTGGCTCTTGTTATTGGAACTGTACTTACTGCTTGCATCAACGCACCCTTACGAAGGCAAGAGGCTAATAACAAGAAAATTGATGGTAATGAGTAATGTTCTCCTTCCCCTCCCCAATACCTTCAGCCCCACAACATTCCCCAATTAGGAATGCCATAGTCTCACTGGCTCTAGACGGTTGGGAGCAGTTGGGACTCTTGTGCGGTATTCATATATAAAAAATAAAAAAAATGTAATAAATTAAAACGTTACGTAATATAAATGTTTTCGAAAGTCATAGCTACGGGTTATTAAACAAAAGTTACTGTATAATGAAAACACTTTGTCCTTATGAAAATGAATAAATTCATGGCCAATCTAATAAGATACATGGCATCCGGTGAAAATCTGTATACTACAAATCACCCTGTTTTTTTTTTTTTAATTCGAGGATATTCTGTTCACTATGTTATTTTCTAAAATAAATAAACTACATACTAATTGTGTATAACTTTTACAAATATATTTATTTCCTTGCCTTACTGAATTCTTGTTTGAAGAAACTGTTTTGAGGCCAAACATGGAAATTCCTCTATTTACTCATTTACTCCTACGGTTTGTCTTACCAAATAGGTAAGTTTTTATTTCAAAGTCAAGTTCAAACGCCACAGCAGTCAATCACTTGCTTCAAGTTTGTTAGTTGATTCTAAGTGATTTTGCTCACGTAGGAAGTGTGGTGGTTACTAGTTAAAATTAAGGACAACTGACTATAGTATTACATTCCATAATTTGACTAGAGAGATTGTAGGTCCAAATTCCACTGATATGAAATACGCGTTTTCCGTGTAAATTGTAATAATAATTTTTTTTTATAAAATATTAATTATTATTATTGGATAATTTGTATAGCGCCGTTTTTGAGAAAAGCATATCAAGGGCGCTGTATAGTCTATGTATGTACATATTTAGAAATTGTGTTGACAAAATTATTTGTACGGTATATCAGTGAAGAATCCTCGTTATAACCGCCAACAATTGTATGAAAATAGGCCTGAACTTAAATATTATTGGGTAATTTTCTCATTATAGCCATGAACTCGCAATGACCGTGATCATTATAACCAAGTTCGACTGTATATGTATGTATTTTTATTTTCTTTGTTATATTTTTATTTGAATTTATATTTACCATTGGTGCATTACTATATAGCATAAATGTAAAGCCCAATTTGAGCGTAAATAAATAAATAAACAAAAAACTTATAACTTTGGGTTCACAGATTGCATTCACCACCTCTTTGGTCAATAACATAAAACTATAATTTACAATATATCACCAATGAGCGTGATACTGTGTAAAAATGTAAACATTTTATATATTATATGTAGGCAGATAATATACAGCAGGACTCAGAAAACTGCAGCCCACTGGCCAAATCCGGTCAGGTATTTAAATCGGGCCCGTGAGCCAATAATGGATTTTGCATTTAAATAAAACAACCTTAACACAAAACTTTTTTTTTTTAATTACATACGCTCTAACGGGACCATTTTGTGGTTTCACCAGAAATGTTGGAAAAATTTTCACCTGCGGGACTTCTTCTTAGATTTATGTTTCATATATGTATATTTTAAGAGTTCCCTTTTTTTTCATTCTACATTTTCTTTCCAAACTGACTTTCCGTATGATTATATTCGACATTACTTATTGGCTATTTCTCATTCTCCGAATTTCTAGTCCCTAATCATTATCAAAATATTCCTATTATTTCTGTTCTGTTTTGAAAATTACGAAAGTATTTAGCGATAAACTTTGAGTCTGTCTACAATGTTTTGAAACATCCGCCAAAAATTACATGTTCTTTAAAATTTCAAGATGATAAAAACGACAGAATTTTATGCTTTCACCTAAAATGTAGGGAAAATTGTTTCACCTGCGTGACTTCTTTTCGAATCTGCAGTTCAGATACATATTTTTAGGTTTCCTGTTTAAAATAATTCTAAGTTTTCCTTCGAAATATTGAAACTGCTTTTCCAAATGATTAAATTCAATATCATTTATTGGTTTGGTCTTAAAACTAGTTAATTAATATATAAATATATTTAAATGTAATCCTAGAAGCCAACTGATGTGAAAAGACGATGTGAATTTTTCTGCACTACTCTTAGATCCGGGCAGCAGTGAATCTGTTAATTAGATTGTAACTTTATTATAATATTGCTAAAAAATAATACAATTCTTGAGTAACTTTTAAAATTTATAAAAATCTAGTTCAACTTGCAGTCGGCAGAGTGTAGTTGTATCGTTTTTTTTCTTGACGAGAATAGTTCACTATGTTGTTAAGAAAAACTTCACAACTCAAAAAGGATGTCAAAAATGTAAAGAAAAAATCCCCTAGTTATTACAGTTCTGAAGAATGTGACTAAGATTTTTAATGTATTTTTTCTAGACCAGCGACATTTTTTTTTAACTTTCCAGTTTTAAGTACTTCTGATCTAGAATTCAGGAAAAATCTTAACATCATTTCAATAGAATCGGATCTGAAAGTTTTACTAAAACATATTTATAAAAAATAAGGGACTGAAAACTTTAAAAAGAGGTAAAATGTTTTATTTCTGTATTGTTTTTATGAAATACATTCTTTTTTTTTCCATTTGATTAATATAATTTTATTTCAAGATATACAGAAGTTTATTTTTTGTTGCTACCCTTATAGAATTAATTAGTTCACTTCGGTGACCTGTTATTGAGTGAACAATAGGGTATAATGTAATTATCCTTCTAGTACTTCTTATTTTAAAAAAAATGGATTTATTGTGAAGTTGTAATTTTAAAAGCTCGTTTCTTCTTTTGCACACTAACCTGTTTTATTAATTTTGTCACCTCTTTTATAATAATGTATTCGAAATTGCCTTTCTATTATTATTTGAATATTCTAGCATTGCTATTTTAATATGATACATTTTAAATGTTTTAATTTAACAATGCCTAATCTGTCATAACATCACATAAATATTTTTTTTGTACTTCCACTCTCCTACCTCAGAACAGGTTTCACCTAGTGTGGTATGTAATGTAAACCATACAATAATTTAATTATGAATATATGTAACATTTTGTACTTAAATATTAAAACATGCCGTATTGTATGGGACTGTATTTCAATAAACGTCGATTTATCGGCACTGAAACTAAAACTGAAAAGTGCGCCGACATTACCCATCTAATATGTAAAATCGGAATCCATTTAACGCCGGCGTATCCGATCGGCAATGTCAAAACATACTTTCTTTTTTAATTTACCCTCAAACTTCGGTGTAACGAGCACGAGGGGGCCGACCATATCTGCTCCTTATAGCCGTTACTCGTTATATCATAAATAAGTTTTTAAAAAATCATATGTACCTACCTACTTACATCTACTATTAATATAAAAAGAGGGAAATGCGAAAATTTGAAAGACTGTACAGACGTAATCCGACAGCCGGAAATCGGCAACTATGGGTTCTCAAACAAAAAAGCTACAAAGAAGAGGTCACAAAGAAAAAGTCCAGTTTTTGGTGTGAACAAATTGAGTCAGAAAAGAATCCTCGAAAACTGTGGCAACACATAAAGACCTTGTCTGGAGAGACCAACATCAAGGTTGAATCTTCTCTAGAAGCGGATAGCCTTGCCGCACATTTTAGTAGTAAGGTAGAAAAAATTCGAGCCCTCAGTGGGGTAGGATCACCCGCTGTCTCTGCCCCTAAACCGCTCTCTGGCGACTTCACTACTTTTGCCGCAGTAACGGAAGACGATGTCACGCGAGCTGTGATGTCTTGTCCAAACAAGCAATGCGCTCAAGATCCCATACCTACCTGGCTATTAAAAAAATGTCTTCCGGATATAGCGCCTGTAATTACCGCAATTATCCAGAAGTCACTAGTAAATTCACTTGTACCGGGCACACTGAAAAAATCTATTATTACTCCGATTCTAAAGAAACAAAATCTTGATACAGACAATACGGATAATTACAGGCCTATATCCAACTTACCATTTTTATCAAAATTGCTTGAGAAAATCGTTGCCAAACAATTGGTAGGGTACTTGAACTCCGCTGGTCTGTTTGCCAAAAATCAATCTGCTTATAGACAGTTTCATTCAACCGAAACTGTTCTATTGCGAATAATTTCAGACTTGATCATCGGGATGGAAGCAGGTAAGTTGGCTTTGGTATCTGTTCTTGATATGAGTGCGGCTTTTGACACGGTAGATCATAGTATTCTAATAAATGTGCTTGATACCGAATTTGGCGTTCGAGGTGATGTACTCCAATGGATGACATCTTACCTGTCTGGACGAGTAGCCTCAGTAACTTTCAATAAATGCACATCACCTGAAACTCCCATTGAATTTGGAGTTCCCCAGGGGTCTGTCCTAGGTCCCATTCTCTTCATTCTCTATACTAATCGTCTTGAACACCTCATTCACTCAGCTGGCTTTGAATCACAAGGCTATGCAGACGATCGTCTGATCTTTAAATTTTGTTCCCCGGATGAAAAAGACGTCCTAAAAAATGAGGTAGTTAGCTTCATTAATACGGTTTCAAGTTGGATGTCTGTCAATAAACTCAAACTTAATCCAGCAAAGACAGAATTTATTTGGATAGCTTCCCCTGGAAGGCAAGGCCTCCTTGATTCCAATCCAATACGTATTCAGGATACAGATATAATTCCTTCTACAGAAATAAAATTCCTAGGTTTCACTATAGACAATAGTCTTTCTCTTGAATCGCAAATTACAAAAGCTGTAAGTTCTGGTTTTTTCCATCTTAGGCAGGTAAAATCAATCAGGAGATGTCTTCCCTCTGATGGAGCAAAATCACTCATAAATTCCTTCGTTGTTTCACGTATGGACTATTGTAATAGTGCATATGCTGGCCTCCCTCAAAAACAATTCAATAGAATCCAGTCCGTCTTCAATGCTGCGGCGAGAATGATATTTGGTGAATCTAAATATTGTCATATAACCCCACTTCTAAGGGATCAGCTTCATTGGCTTCGATGCCCTGAAAGAATAGAGTTCAAGATCTGCTTACTGACCTTCAAAGCATTGCAGGGAATGGCGCCAGCCTATATATCTGAACTATGCATCCGACAGGACTTAAGTGATAGACAGCTTACTCTGAGGTCAGCAGATCTAGATGCTACTAATCGTCTAATTGAACATTCAAGGTCAAATCGAGCCGTCTACTATGATCGCTCTTTTCGCGTAAATGGCCCTCTCATTTGGAATAAACTTCCCCCAGCTCTTACTAATGTCCATAAATTGACTGAATTTAAACGGGCTTTAAAAACAAACTTATTTAAAAAATCCTTCTCTCTATAAATTTTAATTTCTTTTCAATTTATTATAAAAAGTCATTTCCTCGAGCCTCTGGTAGTTGTTTGGTTTCGGTTTCCTCCGTATATATATTTTCTAAAAAAAAAAAAAAAATTATGTGAAGTCCGTTATTGCTGAACATAACCTGACTCCTGTCTTAAAATGTTACTATTTTTGTAGTAATATTGTGAATGTATTATTGTTGTATAGCCATATGTATACTGTATAATATAATGTAATTTTTTTTATGAATATGCACCTAAGGAGTACTGTAGGAGTAATATTAAGAATAAGCAAGAATGTATGTAATATGTTAAGAATGTATAAATAGTATGTAAAAGTAGCACTGTAGGAATACCACTGAATGGAGTTATTTAATCATGTTTAAGTTTATTTAGAGTTAAGCGCACTTGAAGTGAAATAACACAAAACTGCGCTATATAAATGCTTTGTTATTATTATTATTATTATTCAGCAATGTATAATATATTTTTTAAATACTGCTTATGAACAAAAAAAAATATTGGAAAAGTATTTAACTCTAACTTTTGTTGATAAAATTTATAATCAATGATTGTTTTAAAGATTTCCCTTCCATGTTTCTCAATTTCCTCCTCAAAACAATCAACGCATTTTAAATCTCATCACCTGGTTTGAGGATTCTTTGTAAAATATCACTAAATTTGTTATTGTTTTGGTTGTACACCTTCACTTATCATAAATCACTACCTTGCGCAATTGTTATTGGTATAAATTGTAAAATTTTACTTATCACAAACCCACAAACCAGTGATGCACAACCAGCGTACCAATTCGTGCAGCCGGCATATCAATTTCACTCGGCTCACTTGACTATAGAATAAAATCAACATTTTTTTGGCAATTCTTGCCTCAAAACCCTGAGAATTTTTTTATTAAGATTTTGCCCTACCGCATGTTCTAAATGGAACAAAATTCGAAGAATCAGTTAAACCATACGAATTTTAAAATCCCCAGAAACATGAAATCATGAATTTTGTTCTCAACCCCCCTCCCACTCATTTTCTTTTTTTAAATCCACTTGGTCGCAAACTGCATTTGATAAATAGGTAAAACAGACCCTCTGCTAAAAAAGTTGTGAATCACCGTCATAAACTTACCCTATGATGTAGTACTCTTACACTTTTATTAGTTTTCAAAACAAAATTGATGATGAATAGTAAATACAAAATTGATGATGAATAGTAAATAAAAAATTGATGATGAATAGTAAATACAAAAGATGTAAAAACAAGTTTGCAAAACCCAATTTTCGCATGCCTTTTGCAAAGTTTATATGACAATTTTACATAGTGCCCGATGGATAGGAATGTTTCACATTGCCGAACAATCTTACGCAGGTAGTGCCATAAAAAGATTGATCTGTCTCTAACGGAATTTAAGGAAATTCCTGCCCTGCCCGCCGCCGCGCTATGCCGCTACCTTTGTCTGTTATTACTTACTGGGAAAATTGAATTTTTTTTAACCCAACGATATATGTACGTATTTAGAAATTGTGTTTGACAAAATTATTTGTACAGTATATCAGTGAAACTTCCTCATTATAACAGCCAACGATTGTATGAAAATAGGCCTGAACATAGCATATCATTTTGGAAATTGCTGTGATCTTTATAACCAAGTTCAACTGCATGCAGAATATAAGTAGCTCTCCTGGTCTTATGATATCTATATCTTATAATAGATGTATACATATTTTTATAAATGTATCAACACATTATCTGCGTAAGACGATTCAATTTACAAAAAAATAATTTTCCAAAAAACAAGTTTTTGGGAAAATAGACTAAGCCAGTACACGGTGGGCCGCGTGTAAAATTTACCCTTGGCGCACTACGGAAGTATTAGACCGCGGGAGCTCTGCTCTCCAAAGGTTAAAACAGTGGCAGATTCTCCATTTGGAGAAGCACTTCAGTTGTCCTATTAAATGTTTTAAGTGCCAGTTTAAAAAAAATCACAATAGTCTGCCATTCTTTCAAATGTCACTCCACAGTAAAGTCTGTAGAATTCTACACTCTTAAAATGGTTTTTCACACTTTTATTTGCATAAGGGCACTTAGTAGTCTTGGCGCGACCCTGAAGAGATAGAAACATATTTTCATAGTATCATTAGAAAAAAGGTATTTTTTATTTGATTTATGGAGAAACAATAACTATAAGGACACCTACATAGATAAAAATTATTTTATCATAAGAGAGGTATGCACGGGTATAAGATTGCTTTGATTAACATCTACTCATTTGATTTTTATCAATATTTTGCACAAGTACATAATTATTAGAAGAGCAAAAATTTTATCATTTATCACATTTTCACATTAAATAGATAAATAATAATAATATTTTCATTGAGGCATGAAATTTTGGAAAAATGTTTAGAAAATCGTATTGCAAAATTAAAAAGGAAGAGGCTTGCTATAGGTATCTATACCATGGCTACAAAGATAATATTATATTATACAATATATGGTCAAAATATTTTATTAACCCATTGGCCCCAGAATTATTAAGTTATGAAAGTGGCCCTTACTCCAGAATTCATTTTATATTTAAAATTGGAATTCTGCTTGAGTGTACTATATTACTTTTAAACCATGTGTTTAAATGCATTATTTTCTTAAAATTTACTCGAGGTACAAAGGGTATTTTGAATTTAATTTGATCAAGGTACAAAGGGTATTTTGAATTTTTTTTTAAATAAATAATATGAGTAAGTAAATGCGGACATGAAAATAGATTTTTAAAGAAATTTTTAAGAGACAAAAAAATTGAACATTGATAATTCTTATAAGCATAACTATAACATTGAACAAAAAAAAACATTTAGTACGATAGTCCTCAAAGCACTCGGGGAGGTGAAGGGTCACTTTGCATATTTTGCATTCCTAGCGCCATTTTAAAGAAATTCAATGGCTGCCAGCGACTTAAATTGCGAAAGTAAAAATCAGTGAAAAACTTTACAAACATATTATGGCCAATAAATACTATGAAATGAAAGCTTCATTATTATAGAGCGATTGGCATTTCAAATTTTATTCACCGATTGTCACAGGTGTGTCCGTTTTACGTTTTTAGGCTGACATACTACTAGTCCGTTACGTCGGTGGGATTTAGGTTTAAGTACGCCAGGCATGCATGGTTCGGGGCCAATGGGTTAACAGGTGAAGCAAAAAATATCTCAACATTTGATTACTTCACAATGAAGAGTAGAATCTATGCATCACCTAGCAATGCTGTTAATTTATTTTTATTGCTGCATAAAAACCATTTGTGTTTCTAGAACACGAATTATCTACAAATGTATTTCTTTGCGTCTATTATTCCGTTTAACTAGGGTACTTTCAAGCTGCAACAAAACCGCATCATAAAATTCTGCATAGTATACAAATATTTTTACATAAATACATACACTTATACAAAACAGTGTTGAGACGGCCCTGGTTCTAGAGGTAAATCAGTTGTTCGTCACAGATAAATCATATCAATCAAGTGAAATCTTATTATGATGTATGAGTGACACGGTATGTTTATTTTACTCAGTCATCATTCTTAAGTTGTTGGATTAAGGTTTTATATTGTTTCACATACATTATTTAACAATGTAATTGATACAATGACTACAAATCAAATAAAAGGTACTGAATAACAATGTTAATGTTTTTAAAATCATAATAAAGTGAAACAGTGAGACAAATAAAAACAGGAACAGTATTAGAGTTTAGTTAGATAAGATTATTTCTATCTATTATTAATACATATTTTCGCAATTTATGTATTTTTCGGATTTTCATGAAATTTAACTGTTTGTGAAAAACATATTTCAACCATGAAAAATAACTCAGATCTGGAGTCTCTTGAAAACCACATCAATAGCTCTGATATAGCAATAGTTCCTGATGAGCCGACTGAGTATAAAGTTTACCGGAGACGATGGCTAATGCTGGGTATCTTCATGCTGTCCACCTGCGCTAACGCCATTCAGTGGCTCCAGTATTCCATCATCGCTGATGTCATCACGGACTACTACAGAGTCAGCAGCTTGTGGGTGGACATGACCTCACTGATCTTTATGATAACCTACATACCTCTCTTCTTCCCTTGTGGCTGGATCTTGGATAAATACGTATGTAGTCAAACAATTTATTATTTATAAATTATTTAATATCAGAGACATAGTTTATTCCTGTGATATCCCTATTTGGGGAATGTTGTGAGGATAAACAAAGTAAAGGAGAAATATCTACCATTCTGGAATGTGCCATGTATATATTTTATGTTATGGTAATTATTTTTGAAATAACACATATTAATTAAAAAAAAATTAAAATAACATACCAGGTTTTGAATTCATGACCTCTGTATTCGAAGCCAAGGATCTTAACTGCTTGGCCACAGAGATCATCAGTTATTTAGAAAAAAAATTATGTTTGAAAAAAAAAATTTTTGCTTGATACCACAAAAGTTCCAAGTGTGATATATATATATATATATATCACACTTGTGGTATCAAGCAAAATTTTTTTTTTTCAAACATAATTTTTTCAAACATAATATATATATATATATATATATATATATTATATGTCATCTAAAAGTGTGACAAGTTTCTTTACATTGGACATAGATTTCGTACTGCTACAATTTGATACAGCTACAATTAAAATGGCTACAAATTAATGGTTAGCTATATAATACAGTCATATTTTAGTACAGCTATAATTAAATGCAGCAACAATTTAATACAGCTAGAATTCAATACAGAATATTTTTCAATAATTATGTTTCCTAGGGTTTACGTACTGTAATCTTGCTGGGTACAGTGGGCACTTGTCTCGCCAGCTGGCTGAAGGTGTTCTCCGTAAGCAGAGATTTGTTCTGGTTGACTTTCCTAGGCCAGACTGTTGGAGGAATCGCCCAACCCTTTCTCCTGGGAACACCCCCCAGCATGGCCGCCGTGTGGTTTGGGTCTGACCAGGTGTCCACTGCATGCAGCTTAGGTGTTGCTGGAAATCAGGTTAGAAACTGTTGCAAGTTTTGCAAGCATAAATTAAAAAATTCAATACTACAATTAAATTAGGTCTAGTTGTTCCAACCTCCGTCATATTATTTAACAACATTGACAGTCCTGCCATCATCGCCACTATCAAATTACATGCACCTACGAAGAACACAAGACAAATTGTAACATTTTTCTGCAACACATACACAACCAACTATCAATCACGCTCACTAACCAATAGAATGCATGATCTGGGCAACAAGTTTGGAGGTATTGTTGATATATTTGCTGACTCCATTTATAAAGTAAAGCATCATCTCTATCAACACTTTGATGAATCCTACAATTAATTATTGTAGCTTAGATAAAGTAGCGTAATAGATTTGTGTTATAATATTGTTTAGATTTTTATTTTGTTACTGTTAAAAGGAACGGCTGCGCGCGGCCTGTTTCATACAAAACTTAATTTTGGATTTGGTACCAAAATACTCGCCTAAACCTATCTATTCTTTCATCAAAAAGAGTAAAAAATATCTAGTACGGATCAGAAGTAACTTATTTATTTTTGTTTTACGTTATGAAATATAGGCCATTAAAGGAATTGATTTTTCGCATTCAAAAAAAAGTTTTGCCGCGTCTTCTTTGAAAATATTAATTTTTTTTTTTTTAAATATTAAAATAAGCATTATCGTGGACTTTAAATTAAATTAAAAACGACCAATTTATGTTGGAATACAAATTTTCCATACGTAATTTAAAATATCGACCCGAAAAAGGTTTTTTTTTTTTAATGTTTTGTTTTTATGTTTTTATTTACGTAATCATATTTACATAGCAAATATGATAATTAAAAAAAAAATACATTAAAACGCGAAAATAATATTCTAAGTTGCCTCTAAAATTATGATATATATATATTTTTTTCATGGCCTATATAGTTCATAATTTAAAACAAAATAAATAAAATACTTCTTATTCATACTAGATATTTACTAAACCTTTCATTTAAAAAAGGATACCATTCAGTTTGGATGGGTATTTTGGCCTCAAATCCAAAATTAAGTTATGTATGAAATATGCAGCGCAGATGTTCCTCTTAAACGTTTAAAAAAAAATTGTCCATTACTTTATGGTTTAAAATCTCTACGTAGGTACTTATAAATTTTGATAGATCATTATATTCTGTTCTAAATATCCATGTAAAAGCCCAGATGGGCGTATAAACAAATAAATAAAATAACATAAAACATCACATATTCAGCAAATGACACAATTTTATTTTTTTGTCATTTGTCACATTAAATAATGTTCCCCATTAACTTACGGTTTTTGGCCCTCCAGCGTTTGGTAGTAATTTTTCATTCCAAATATCAGATTTAAACCTCCTTTGTAGTGTCCATGTTTTGTGTTCATAATGTTATTTTAGTAGTTTTATCGTTCGGTGGTGCCTGAGAGGAACCAAAAAGGCTCAAGGCCATCGTAAAATCCACTGTATTAATAAATCAGACTGAAAACACATAGCCGCACAAAACATAGAGAACCGAGAAGAGTTGAAAATAATACTGAAGACCTTCATAAAGCAGCGGAAGATGATGATTATAATATAATATGGTGTTTTCAGCTAGGAAATGCATTTGGATTTCTGATTCCACCATTGATGGTAAAGAACAACGTCGACAAGAACCTGGTTGGAGACGATCTGCAGGTCATGTTCTATACCATGGCTGGAATAAACACGGTTCTGGCAATTTTGGTTATTATCTGTAAGTAAGACATCTTCTTGACAGAACATCACATTCTTCAACAAATTTTGCTGGTGGCAGTTACGATTTCCTCAGAAATATAATTTATGTGCTCGTATCCCTTGTAATACTAATAGTCTTTTGATCGCAAAAGTCCTTATCTTGATATATGTAGCTCTATCAATACAAGCATTATTATGTCAATTCCCAAACCGCACTTTCTGTACTGCCTGATTATATACTACTCAAAAACTAAAATGTCCAATGCAAAGTATTGTTAATACATCCATAAATTCATACCCTAACCATGTTGTTAGTTTTCCAGAAGGGCCCTCCTACCCCGCCGTCAGCTGCGCAGGATAAATTAGAGGCCCAAGATGGAGACACTTACCTCAAGTTCGTCAAGAGACTATTGAGGAACAGGAACTTTTTGTTGCTCATGGTTTCCTATGGAGTAAATATGGGGGTTTTCTGTGCCATATCCACTCTGCTCAATCAAGTTGTTCTGTCCTACTATCCGGTAATTAAGTTCTATAATTTATTTATTTATCCCTCCCAATTTGCCACTTAAAAACTATTTTATCTTATATTATTTATGATATTAATATTGTGGCGTCCTACGTACATCATAATTAGTGTTAACAGATCTTTGAATAGAAGAGATATAGTAGAGGTAATTTTCCCTCATACGCAAAAGAGTCAGCAATTCAATTCGCACCACCATGAACATATTTTGTTGTTCTCAAAGCTGTTCTCTTTTACTAGCACGGAAGTGTTCAATGCCAACATGTCGATAATTTTTGCTCATACACTCTAAGCATTGTAGTGCCATGCTTCGCTGAATTTACTACCTCCTTTTTGGCACGTGTGTCAAAACTGAACTCACTGTGGCTCGTCCGAACTGAACGCACGTTAATCGCCAGTGCTCTCTAAACATTGGGACATATTTTAATCATTTGCAAACAATATTACCGTACCTACTGTTCTTTACATTTCAATAAGACAAAAATATTGAAGTACCAAAACAATTTTACAAACTTTTGTATAAATAAAAAAAGCATTCATATAATACCTTCTAGATTTCTATTAGAATTGTCGTCTTTTAACTTTTATAAATAATTATGAATACCATCATTTTGGTGAAAAATCACCTAAATTAATTAATAATTAAAAAAATAAAAAAGTTCTTTGGCGTACTGTCTTCTCTGCCCACCTCTTCGAGAAAAATAGGTTGAGTTAGTGAATTAGTTAATATTACAAATTTTTAAATTTGAACACAATAAAAATTAAAAACATTAACGTACATAAGTTTAAAAACAAAAATTTATGGTGTTCTACGAATTAAACACAATAAGAATTAATAAGGTTTATATCTATATTATAAAATGCGTGATGGTTAGTTAGTTTATATCTTGTTTTGCACACGGTTGACATTTGCCACATGAGAACGGGTTGCTTCTACAACTTGTTTTTGTGTTCGACAGCTCGGCTGTGGAATGATCTGCCGACCTCTGTGTTTCCTCCATCCTACAACATGGGTCTCTTCGAGACCCAAGTTCACTCCTTCCTATCCTCTAAAAGATCCTCCACACAGCATCCCCAAAGATGATATAGGAAATAATTTCCCAAAGGTAAAAACAAAAAAAAATACAGTAAAATATTACGCATGCTGCTTTTTTACTTTCCACAATTACTCGATGAGCATTCACCGTTGGTAAGTATTAACACAGTGAAAACAGAAAAACGCATATTTTCAACAGATATTGTTATTTTTTACAAACTTTACTGTAATGATCATGTAGAATAAGTGTCAAGGAGTGTTTTACAAAAATTTAGTACATCATGCCAGTTGTAAATATGCTAAAAGGTTAAACAAACCTTGACCCTTTATTCTGAAGAATGACTCCCATGGTAATTACTGTGTTTTTACTTACCACGGCAGTATAATATATTGAAATCTTTTATGAAAAATTTCAAAGAAAATACACTTACGAACTAATGAACAACTAATATATTCTAATGATACGTGCAAAAACGCATTTGTGTGTAATAAAACACAAAGTAGTACATTTTATCCGGTAAACAATGGCATATTTGGAACTTAAGCTTAGGAGTTACCTAAAAAAATTCGGAAATTTTTTGTAAGTAAATTTATCAGATTAAGACTGCATAAAATAAACTAATGTAATTTTTTTACATAGAATAATTAAATATTTGCTTTTTCAGCTGATATCTTTTTAATCAGAAACTAATCTTCCCATCTATTTAGACAATTAGAAGGAGCAATTTTTTTTAAAACTCCATGTTGATTTTTTCTTTTATGATAAATATACAATTTTTAAGCGCACATCAGTTTTCAGACTTAATTCGTTGTTCCAGGGGGGTATCGACTTCATAACTTATTAATTTTTTTCTTGTAAAAACTAACAATTCCAATATTTAGTTACAACATTTTAAATAAGCCATCAAATTGTTCAATGATTTTGCAAATAAAAATGTGTTTTTAGACTATTGAATGCATATTTCCAAAAACCATCACTAGGTGTCACACACCTTGATGTTGAATAGATTTCCTAATGATAATTCACACTCATTTGAACCTATAGGAAAACCTAGGGATATTTTATAATAATATTTGGATGACTTATATTATGCCATTTTTGTAAAAAATCACCTCAGGGGCGATGTAAACTGTTCACTATGTGACCAGCACCCAAACAGAGAGATAATGCATATAAAGCGGCAAAATTGGAACCATCCAATGAAAAATGGAATTCATATAAAAAAATTCGCAATATTTATTCAAAACAAATTAAACAACATAAGTGTGATTACTATAAACAAAAATTAGAAACACAACAGAATGAGCCAAGAAAACTTTGGATAACACTAAAAGAAATCATAAAGAGCAAACAAAAAGAAGTTGTAAAATCGATTGATTTCCCAGATGGAAATGAAGAAGAAATTGAGAATATAGCGACAAAATTTAACAAGCACTTTATTTCGAGCATATATCTTATAAGCGAAAGTATTCCAGAATGTCCTGTTAACAAACTAGACATAGACAGGACTGTATGCACCGATGAAGAGTTTAAGTTTAAAAATATAGATTTACCATACTTAAAAGAGTCTTAAGTAACATGAAATCGAAGGAATCTCCAGACGGTATTACAATAAATATAATCAAAGACTCCATTAATATTATTGGCGAATCGATGGTACAAATTATCAATGAATCTCTGAATAGTGGAGTGTTTCCCAAAACTTGGAAGACATCTGTAATAACTCCTATTCCGAAAATCGATAACCCAAAGAAATTTGACGAATTCCGACCGATAAATTGCTTACCCAAATATGAACAAATACTTGAATACATTGTAAAGGCGCAATTAACTGAATATATTGAGACAAAGCAGATATTAGTTCGACAACAATTGGGTTTTAGAAATAAATTTTCTTGTGAAACCGCTATTAACTATGTAATACAAGAATGGAAAAATTATAGAGATAAAAACAGTAAAATTACTGCAGTATTTTTAGACTTAAAAAGGGCATTTGGAACAATCGATAGAGATAGATTAATAAAAAAATTAAGAAATATTGGAATTAACGGTAAAGAAATTAATTGGTTTGTTGATTATCTATCAGAAAGAACGCAAGTAACAAAATATGGTGGTATAATATCAGATCCACGTCATACTAGTAAAGGCGTTTCACAGGGATCTGTCCTAGGTCCATTGTTATTCATTATATATATAAATGATATTGTTAAAGTTTTAAAGCATTGTGCCATTAAATTATTTGCTGATGATACATTGTTATATATAGCCAGTAAAAAATTACAGGACGCCATTGAAGAGATACAAAATGACTTAAATAATGTAACACTTTTGTTAAACATAAACAAACTTAAACTGAATGTTATGAAAACTAAATTTCTGATTATTGATAGTCAAGGTTGAACCGAACATGCAATACTAACCATTGATAACATAAAGATAGAAAGGGTTAACAGTATTAAATATTTGGGTATAATATTAGATGATAAATTAAAATTCGACAAACACTTTGAATACATATCTAAGAAAATTGCTAAAAAAGTTGGCTTCCTAAAAAGAATTAGGAATAACTTGGATCTCAAGACAACGCACCTTGTATACAATTCTATTGTAACTCCTCATTTAAATTATTGTTCTAGTGTTCCATTCTTATGTAACGAGGCCCAAAATAATAAACTACAGGTTATACAAAATAGGGGAATGAGGATGATTCTGAAATGTAATATCTTTACTAGAGTTAAAACTATGTTACAAAACTTAAATATGATGATAACTAAACAACATATAATACATTAACAATGATGTACAAACTTAAAAATAACATGCTCCCTAAATATCTGCAAACTAATATTATGTATCCTGAAAATATTCACAATTATCCTACGAGGAGTTGCCGAGACTTCAGGCTTCCCAAAACAAAACTTATGTGTACACAGAACAGCGTGTTTTATAAAGGGCAAAAACTTTATAATAACCTACCAAATTCCATAAAGGAAGCCTCAAGTCTTGGCACTTTCCGTAAAACATGTGCTATATACATAAAGAAAAATTTATGACTTGTATTTCTATTTGTATTAACTGAATTTCTTTTTTTTTATTAACTGTATTCTTTCCGTTATAATTTTATGACTCTATTTATTTTATTATGTATCTTATATGTTTTTTATTACTAGATGTATGAAAATTTGCTTACATCTAAATAAAGCTACAAAAACAAAACAAAATATATGGAAAACTTGTGCAACCCTTTTTTTATTTTTATATGTACCTTGTACATGTTAATTTGTTATTGATTATAGTAGTAAAAAAAATTAATGCGTAATTTAATGTGCATTTCAGACTGCAAACGAAGACGTCGGCAAAATTGGTCTAACGTTAGTCTGCGCAGGAGTTGTTGGAGCTTTACTGAGTGGCATCATGCTGGACAAGACTCACCGCTTCAAGCTGACTTCCATCATATTCTACACAGCATCTGTGATTGGATTACTGATATACACCTTTACATTAAGTGTTGGACATATTTACGTTGTCTACATCAGCAGCTTCATAATGGGGTAAGTATTAAAATAATTATTCAATACACCCGTAGCGTCCAAAGGAGTTCTACACGCTAAAATGAATTAAAAAAATAAAAGAAATAAGTTTGGACCCTCATAGCAGTACTAGTCCTTAGTACCTACTCTGATAGCTCTACTGTAACCTCTCCCTCTTTCTCGTAAATGACACTTATAACAGAAAAATATTTTGTAACAGGATCTCAGTGGCAGAAACAATTTTTTTTTATATAAAATTTCATTTATGTATTATTTTTCCAAATACATACTAGATATTTAACTTTTTTTATTCTCTACAGTTTATCTCACAATAAGAACCCTTTCAAAGCCAGCAATATCTGTAAATAACAATTTCTATTTGCATAATCTACATGCATAGGTAGGTGTTTTTTTAAATAGCTAAACTAAAGTTTTAGGATATTTTCTAGCTTTGTCTAGTTCCCTTGCGATCATATTTCACAAAAATCGCAGTAGAATTATTAATATTAAAATCAGATGCCTTATTTTGATTGAAATTATTGTATTTCAGATTCTTTGTGACAGGATTTTTATCTGTTGGATTTGAGTATGCAGCAGAGATCACCTATCCCGAACCAGAGGGAACGGTTTCTAACGTTATGAATTCTTCAATACAGGTATAAAATCACCATACATTTTATGCAAATCGTATTCATTGAGGACTTTAAAATAATAAAATACCCACATTACAACATGCTTATTGGTTAAAAAGCTGTCTAATTTACCTTTGTGTTTCAGATATTCGGAATCATATTTACCTTAATGTATGGATACTTCCTGGATATGTGGGGTGATATGGCGTCAAACGTAACCATGTGCGTGGCTCTTGCTATTGGAACCGTACTCACGGCTTGCATCAACGCACCCTTACGAAGGCAAGAGGCTAATAAAATTAAAAATGATGTTAAGGAGTAAAATAAAAAATTAATGCTCTGTGGGTTTCCACTTTACTACTTACGCAATAGAGATGTACATAATATAATATAAAAAAGTCTACGGGTTATTAAACAAAAGTTTACTGCATAAAGTAATCTTTGTCCTTACGAAGCAAGTATTAAAATTCCTTAAAGATATAATTTATGTGTAAATAAAACATTCATTCAAATAACTAAATTAATATTTATTTATAAAAGTGGTGTAAACAAAGTACATTTTTAATTATTTAAATTAATATTTATTTACTAACTAAAATAAAAGGTCATAATTCCCCGTAAATAATAATGAAAATTACCATAAACAGTGTTCTTCCCGGGAGAGGATAACAAATCCGAGTTATGATAATTTATATCTAATTAAATGCAAATTAATTATTAACTGTAAAGCATTATTCAAATCCCTATAATTTCCACTCTGATCTATGGGTTTTTATGAGGGTATGTATGCAGGGTGTATCAGCACGTACCCGACAGACTTTAACCAGCGATTTCTAAGGATATTTGGAGTAAAAATGTAGATGTCATTTTATTGTCTGATGATCTTTTTTTGTGCTAAAATGAAGACAATACTAATGATCGTAAATCACAGTGCGATGCAGAAGTACGCGCAACCTTTTGCTTCGATCACCTTCACAATATGATGGCAAAAAATTCTTGAGTAAACATGAGCATTTAAAACATTTTTCAATGAATGTGATTACATAAACGTCTTACACTAAAAATTCTAGATAATTAGGACGATCTTGAACAGTGTTGTTTCAACTAGATATTAGTGGATACTATAATATAGGTAATTAACTTACTTCAACTGCACCTGGCATACCTGAATGATATTATTTACCTTCAGCAGCATGGTAGTGAATCAGGGCCGCATTTATGCGCAGGCTATCAAGGCTGCAGCCTATGGGCTCACACCAAAAAGTGGCCCGCACCACAAATTATTTAAACATTTTAATTTTGAATAGTCTAAAATAAAAAACAATGTCTTAGTTTAAAAATAAATTTCATATCACTACATAAAAGTTATTTTAACAATCAAGAATAATATGCAATATTTTTGTGCATACTAAATAAAATAAGCACTACTAGATAAACTAATTTTGATATCATTTCATAGTAAAGTTAATACTAACTCTGACAACTCATGATGCTACCAAACCAATGCTTTTTTTTTAATTTACTGTCGTCCTGTTTGCCGTGTTGTAAACAAATATATTTTTACCCCGAAAATCGTTTGATAAACTCGTTCGTATGGTACGTCGTCATGTTAGAATCTACATTGTTTTTTTAACTGTAATTTTTTCTCTATTGCGTGTTTTTTTTTCATGATCCCAGGTTCAGCCTCGGGGTCTAGATGTCCTAAATACGGCCCTGTTGTGAATACTAAATATTTTATTATCATTACGTAAAAACTTGCGCATAAATTACTTGCTGTCTTTTATTCTTTATTGAGTGACATGCAAGGTCTTAGCGGTGTGAAAAGTTAGTGAAAAACTTTACAAATGTGAATCCACATAAAGGATGGCTGTGTAATAAAACAAATAAATTCTACAATTACGGAAAATGTTAACATAAGTTTCTAGTAAATGTTAAAGTGAGCATCTCATTAGCTGTTTATTGATATTGTTTTTAATCAATAAACTAAGATTGTAAAACAACTTATTAATTGGGATCATTGTTATTTATCAAACTTAACAAACTATGAAAAAAAAAATTATCATAGAAGACAATATTAACAAATTTCAAATGAAACCGAAAAAGACACAGAAAATAAAAAGGTATTAATTTGAAATTTGTTAATATTATTCTTCAATGATTAAATATTACAATGAAGTTTATAAACTTTAATAAGTTATTCCAATAAATTGAAAAAAAAAAAAAATAATAATCCATGGTTTTCCATTTTAAAATATCCAATTAATGCATCTAAAGACAACCCATCAGCACAATATTTACTTTATTTATCAGAGATTGTATTAAAATAATTTCTGAGAATCATTCACAGTAATCCCATGTCTGGCTGGCAATTATACAGACATTATGTGCATAATAAATTAAGTTAAGTTTAATCTGTGAGATAACACTACATATACCATGCTTAAAATTGGTGTTTTTTATTTATTGAAAATATGTTTTTGTACATTTAATAATAATATATAATAATAATGTTTTATTATCTTCTTTTTTTCTAACAAAATAACAAATAATGATACTCTCTGGGATTTCCTGCGCTGAGGATTTCATTTACAAAATACGAAATTACATTGTATTAAATTGATATGCTTGATGAAAAAAAAAAAAAAAATTCTTGGGTGAGGTGTTTTAAGTGCAGTTGAGTGGTTTCGGTGTTAGTCTGTATTTGGTGTTAACACATTGATTGCTGAATACGCGTCTAGCGAGTATTACGACATTTCATTTGGTGCTGAGTATGAGTATATACATTGTAAATTATAAGAAAACTTCAGGTAAATTCGCATGTTATTCGTTTGGCATCCGGTGCACCGGCCGGCTTGTCACTTGACTGTTGTGGATGTTTATCAATGTCTGACACGTGTATAAAGAAATTGTAAGTATTATTTTAGGAAAAAGTATATTTGTATCAGTTTTATTCTGTATTTAAATTAGACCTAATTTGCAGAATCCAGTGAATTTACTTGAAAATACGTAGCAATCAATGTGTTAATATATTTTCTATTTCTGATCACCTATGTAACGTGTCCAGTGTTTTATTTGATTTTTAAATTTATTATGGTTGTTGTGATTTTTAAAGGATAGTGAAATTATGTTGTAGAATTTAGTACCATAGTATAAGAAGTTTTTTTGTCCAAATGTTGTATTTGTGGTTCCTTGTTCTATGTGTTTTTGACTCTGAGATTTAATGTTTCTAATATGTTCGATTGTTGTTATTTTTTTTGTATTTATGAATGTAAAGTAGTATTGTTCTAGAGTATAATTGTTTTATTGACATAATGTTAAGTTTGTTAAAGATTTCATCAGAGCTAGTTCTTATGGGTAACTTTTAATTTAATTGTAATTATACAGGGTGGCGCAAAACTACCGCTATGGTTTGGAATGAAATGGCATAATCAAGCCGTTGTTAGTAGTCTATCGGCTTCAATTATTGCACAAGCTGAACCTTATATGGGAACATGTGCAATGTGGCCAAAATCCTCTGAACGGACCTCCGCGATAGCACATGGAAGGTGTCTTACTGTACCATGTTGTCGAAAATTTGCAACCAAGCAGTTTATTGTTGGTTCTAAAGGTCCAGTACGCACATTAAAAAAACGACGATAAGCACGCTTCGTCAAAACAATTGACCGTTGATTTTCAAAATAAAATTCAACAATTATTGATCGCTGTTCTGTTGTGTAGTGTTCCATTTCAAATTCTCCAAGTTTTCTTCACAAAATTCTGAAATAAAAATAAAAAATATAAAAAGTTATTAAACATTCAAACCATAACGGTAGTTTTACGCCACCCTGTACTTGCACGCATATACAGTAGTGAAGAAATGTGTTTATTCTCAAAATATCAGATTATTTATAATATACAGGGTGTTAAAAGACAATAATTTAATTCTTGGCTAACTTTAATCAGTGATTCCTGACCATATTTGGAGTAAAAATTGTAAATGAAATGGTCTCCGGTAACAATTTTTTTTTTCAAATACAACCAAAAAAAAATCACATGCCATCACTGATCACTCAGCCGAGTAACCTCCAACCCCCCACCTCAACCCTTCCTATCAAATTTTTATGTTTTCGGGTAAATAATTTTTTTTTTTAAAAATGAGATCTAAATTTCATTATAATTTTTGGAGGAAGTCAGGTACGTTACTTAACACCCTGTATATCGGACGTCGTTATGATTTATTGATGTGTTTTTACCTTAGAGTAATAATATACCTGTTACTCTAAGGTTTTTACTTTAAATAAACATCTTTTTAAAAGGAACTAAAATTTTGCACCTTAGAAAATTCACACTAATTAAAAATAAAAAAATCTCGAGAAAAATAAACAATTATCAAAAAATTTTATCATTTTTTATTAAAAATATTATGTACACTGACACTAAGATTTACCAAAAAATAAATATTAGTACTTTGTTGTTTCTACTTTTTTTATAATATATTTTCAAAATAGAATTACTTATAAAAATATACACTTTTATTGATCAAATTTATAATCAATGCTTGTTTTAAAGATTTCGCTTTCACGATTGTCAATTTTCCCCCTAAAACACTCAACTCGATAAAAATCTCATCATCCAAGAAAAATATCACTAAAGTGTCCATCATATTGTTATCACTTGCTTGCGCTAATGTTATTGGTTTAATTTCAAAAATTTTACGTGTCACAAACCTTTGGTGCACAACCCACAGCCCAATTTGTGCGGCCCGCACGTCAATTTCGTATGTTTGTGGTAATTCTTGAAAACCCTTTGTGTGAATTTTTTTTATAGAATTTTTGTTAATCCATACTGCATGTCCCAAATGGAACAAATTTCGAAGAATCGGTTTGCGCCACACGTAAATCAAAAAATCCCCAGAAATGCGAAATCATGAATTTCGCTCTCAACCTGTCCCCATCAGCAAAAAAATCCCATCGTAGGTCGCGAGCCGCGTTTAATAAATAGGTAAAGCGGCCCCTCTGCTAAAAAGGTTATGCATCACTGTCATAAACTTACTCTATGTAGCGATGTAGGTACTCGTTCATTTTTATTAGTTTTTAAAACAAAATTGACGGTGAACAGTAATGCAAAAGATGTAAAGTGGAAACAAAATTGAAAAGTCCAGTTTTCCGATGACTTTCGCTGATTTTATATGACAATTTTACATAGTGCCCGATGGATAGGAATGTTTCACATTGCTGACAATCTTACACAGATAGTGCAATAAAAATATTAATCCGTTCCTAGGAAATTCCCACCAGAGGCCCGCCTCTCTCGCCGTCGTTCTATGTCACCACCTGTCTGTTACGACTTACTTTGAAATTTATTATTTTTCTGACTTAACAATCTATGTATGTATCTAGAAATGGTGTTAACAAAATTATTTATACGGTATATCAGTGAATCGTCCTCGTTATAACCGCCAACAATTGTATGAAAATAAGCCTGAACCAAAATATCAAAATTGCTCATTATAGCCGTGAACTCGCTATTGCTGTGATCGTTGTAACCAAGTTCATCTGTAAATGAAAATCACAATTAATTACATACGGTGTCCGGGGGTAAAGTGCAGTATCTTTGGGAGATGATTCTACATGAAGTACAAGTAAAAAAGTTAAAAACTTTTTTCGAAATTCCTTTTTTTTCATACAAAAATATTTTTCCATATAAACAATTAAACATTTTTACTTGAAAACTACCAAAATTTTGGAGTTTCGAAAAAGATATCAATCTTTTTCACTTGTACTGTCATGTAGAATCACCTCCCGAACGCTTTACCCCTGAACACCTTGCATGTATGAAGTATGAAAGCAAACAGAATAATAAGATTTTCAATATACATATACTGTTGTCTTAATGGTGGGGACATAAACATAATATTATTATTGTGTCACTGTATTTACTGTAGGTATTTTATTACTCAGTTACAGTTATGTACTTATCTCGCTTACAACACTTTAGATCTAAACAAATAATTGCTAATCGTGGTGTGTTTATTGTCATCATTGGGAAATAACATATTAGGTTTAGTACATTGGTTGGATTTCACCTTCTCTATCTTTCAATTTTAGATATGTGCGAGATATAGAAACATATAACCGGATTCTAAGAAGAGATAATAAAACGCATGTTTCATTTAATCTTCCATAGTGACCGGCCAAGTTGTGTTTTGTGTTGAAAGACCTGTTTTTACATTTTTAGATTCAATAAAAATATTACGAAATAAAACTTCTGTTTTGTGAAAACCATCAGAAATTATATAAAAAAAAGTGTATGTAGTTTATAGTGTATAAGTGTATTTGGATAATAAATATTTAAATAAATTGAATAATAATAATAATTGAAGACTGGGGGCAAAACATTGTTAATTGATAAGTTTTACAAAAATGGGTTAATATAATCAAAACAAAATTTTTAACACTACCTAATAAACAGTAATTCAATGCAAAAAAGTGAATGTTGAAACATAAGTGATGTACGTCTTAAATTAGTACAAATTCCTATTAAGTCAAATCGTTAACATCCATGGAAAAAACATTAATATTAGAATTAACAAACTATTACCCATAATTGCTTATTTAACAAATTTTGTATCTACCGAGATAATTAATGTTTCCATTGATAGACTGCCCAGTAATTTTCGATGGGTCTTACAAGTGTGTTTTTTTGTTGTTTAAAACGGGCTTATTTTCATATTTAATAAAGTTAAGGGAAGGTAAGATAGGAATGCAAAAAGTTACCAGTACAAAAATATTTTTTCACATTCTGTTTACAAAAAAATTATTATTATTCACAAAACGGAAAAACTAAATAAACATTAGTTTAACCTCAATGAAGAGATTTTCTAGATATATCAATGATTCAAATACCTCTCAACGTAAGCCTTATTTGGTCAATTCCAGAAAAGAAATAAACTGGGGGTGATTTCACATACATGTTCAGATATATAAATATTCCCATATGCTGGAAAAATTTGATTTTATTCCTATTAATTTACGACTATTGCCATTGTCAGGAAAGCCGCAAATGGGTAAACAAGATCTCACTTTGTGGTCATCAATTATTATTGGACACATCAACACTGTCTACCACATGTGTCAATATAGAGTGCAGCCAGAAAGCAAAATACTCGTACCTTTAAAATGATCGTATTAAACATGAATGTATATATTTTTTTATGTTATATATATATATATATATATATATATGTAGAATAATTTTCTCGGTTTACCCGCGTAATGTAGTCATTAGAAGGACTTTTTAACTCCCGACGTTTAAACGCCAACTCAAACCATAACCCCTCCCAGCTGTCATCAGTTATAAACACCTTAGTCACTCGTTCAAAATGACAAGCGGATAAGGATCATATTCATGAGGAACTAGATTTTCTTAGTAGCGCTCTTCAAGCAAACGGCTTCTCCAAATATTTAATAGACAAATCCATAAAAAAAGATAAAAAAATTGTTCATGAACCACAAGAGCCACCTCTCTCGATAGCCATTCTTCCATATATCAAAGGCTCCACAGATAAAATTAGCCGAATCCTCAGAAAGAATAAAATCAAAACAATTTATATATCGGAAAATAAAATCTCGTCTCTGTTAAGAAGTCCGAAAGATCACATTCCACTTGAATCACATGGTATTTATAAAATACCTTATGGGGCATGTGAAAAGGTATATATTGGACGGAGTAATAGAAAAATATTGTGTAGAATTGCAGAACATAAAGTAGATGTCACAAATAAACACTTAACGTCATCCTTAGTACAACACGTCCTTAATGAAGGTCATAAAATAGATTTTGATAATACCACGTCAATAGCTAGCCTTTACAATGAAACAAGAACGATTTATCGCGAAGCCATCGAAATTCATAAACATAAAAACAATATGAATACTAGAAATGACTCAATCAGAATTCCCGACACTTGGAAAGTCATAATTGATCAAAATTCCCCGATAACATCACATCCAAAATTATTAGAATTACCCTCAACTTTCTTAAATAAAACCATTCAGGTTACTACTCGCAAACAGCCTATTAAAGGCCCCACCCCTACCTCTGCCCCTTTATCGACACGCGTGTTGCGTCCTAGACTACTAAAATGATTTGCAATCACTTAGGTTTTGACTTTTGGATTCAACGGACATGTGCAAGCGATCTGTTCAAAACAAAACTCAAGACATAAGGCCTCTGAAGATGGACAATGTGATTTGTCCGAAACGTCGGGAGTTAAAAAGTCCTTATTCTACATCTTACACCCGTGAAAATCTCAACCATAACATATTTATATATATATAAATGCAGTCAAGGGTTAATAATTGGCATGATAATACATATTAGCTCTGTGGATATAAACTGATCAGCCAGCAGTCGGTCAGATTAAGTACAGAATCTCACACTGGTTAACTCCCTTTTCAAAACTTGCTCTGTGAAAAGGTTTGTACCTACCAGTGGCGTGCATTGCTCCTTGACCAAGGGTAGGCTGCGGCTTTTCAGGTATTGATGATTAATATTCATTACACCATAATGTATGAAGGATAAGACGTTCAAGATCAATTGCAACTAAAATAAAATAAAATTGCCAAAGCCGAAACAATTTCTTGCAGTAAAACGATCATGAAATAAGAGATATCTGAAATTAATAGAAAGATTACTGTTTTCTTCAGAAATCTGAAAAACGAAAGGTACGCACAGCTTTTTAGCCTTCATGGACCGCACGCCACTGGTACCTACATAGATTGGTACATATAAATCATAGGATTTTTAGTTTCTTAGTTTCTTGAAAATATATATTGTTGCTTCCATGGTAAAAACTACTTATCAGAGTATTTTTCAGGGGAGAAACAAACATCTCAAGGAGTTAAAAAAAAAGCATTTGTTTACCATAAACCCATTGTTATAAATGTAATAAGTATGTTTAATTAAAGAAGATAATATTAACAAATCCCTATGAAACATGAAGCAGAAAAAGACAAAGAAAATAAAAATAAACTGGGACTTGAACCCAGATCCTCAAGATTTACCAGGACTGGTGTCTCTACTAATTGAGCTATTGAGTCCTAACTATTTTCCGTCACTTTTATCGATCTCATACTTCAATTTAAGAATTCATAGAGATTTGTTGATATTATCTTCTTCAATGAATAAATAATACAATGAGGTTTATAAATTTCAATAAGTTATTACAATAAATTTAACAGTAATATGAATTTGTTATGAAAAAAAAATAATACCACCTGTTGTATTATTTATATAATTCCATATTTTCACAGCCAAAAGTGTTTACTTGATTAGTTTTGGAGATATTGTGCCGTGTTGCGCTTCCTCATCCTTTAACCAACGTTTCGGACAGTGTTACAGTTACAGACCACATCTGCCCTGATGATGGACACTGTAACGTTGTCCAAAATGATGGCTAAAGGAGGAGGAAGTACAACACGGCAAAATATCCCAAGAACTAATCAAGAAGAGAAAAAAAAAGTTTGTTTATTGCCTCGGGTACTGTTTTGTGCTCCTGAAAAGTGATTTAAATTCAGATTTTGTGATTATTAAGTGATTTTGCTGTGGAAGGAACAATATGCTGAATCTCAACTGTGACCACTGAGTTTTACATGGTAGTATTAAATTTTGTATTCCAGGAAGTGAATTCACCTTCAATTAACTGATAAATAATGTTCACTTGTACGTGATAATTCTATTGTGCTGTGTTTTCTGCGTTAGCCAGACAAATCCGATTCAGTTGTGTAAGGTCAGTGCAGTTAGTCGGAAAATAACAAATAATTTAATATCCCGCATAAACCATGACCAATGATGTAATCACACAAACACCAGACAAGCTCAGCTCCCCGCACTCTGCTGAGAGTCTGAACATACAAAAGGAGTACATATTGTACACGCGGCGATGGCTAGTCCTGGCCATCTTCGTGTTGTACTCGGCCTCCAACGCCATGCAGTGGATCCAGTACTCCGTCATTGAAGATGTCATAATGGACTATTACAACATTGACAGCATCTGGGTGAACTGGACTTCCATGGTGTTCATGGTCATCTATATTCCTTGCATCTTCCCCGCTAGCTGGCTGCTGGACAAATACGTAAACAATTTTCTTTCTACAAAAACAAACCACAAATTTTGACGCAGGTGAAGGCGAAAATATTTTGTCAAAATTTGATGTTATTTCTCCCACATATATATATTTATATGTAATATATTTAAAGATTTTAAACCAGAGTTATCATTAAATGATAAATAATTATCATCAGTTTTATGAATAGCCAAAATACTTCAATTGCTGATCTACAAATATACCAAAGGGTCGTGGTTGTCCATGGAATTTTTTTTTATTCATTCCTTCATGGATAAGTATGTAAATTTGTAGTAATGGATTGTTACCATTACTACGGCATTGCAGCACACAGCGCCCTTGAGGTGATTTTTCACAAAAACGGCACTATACAAATCATCAAATTATTATTATTAATTTAGATTAATAAATGTAACATGTTAAAAAGGGTGGGAAAAAGGAATGATTTTTTTCTCAACCAGATATGTAATTGTGTGAATTTCTATAATTGTAAAATAGCTTTATAGCACAACTTTAATTAAATGGTGCCAAAAAGCTATTTTAGAATTATAGAAATTCATACAATTACATATCTAAATTACATAGAAGACGGTGTAACCATTTAATCTTGACTATAAATTAAGTATGAAAAATATAACAATTTGTCATGGTTTAGCAGTAAAGCAAAATGATTAATAATAATCAACGGGAAATCCAATAATTTACAACAGAGGTGCACAACCTTTTAGCAGAAGGACCGCATTACCTATTTTTCAAATGTTGGCGGGACGTATAGTGTGGGGGGTGGGGTGGTCAGTAAAAATCATGATTTAGATTTTTGTGAGGGGGGGTGGGGGTTTATTGTTAGTGAAATGTTTTTCGAATTTTCAGAATTTTTTATTACCTGGGGTGCACACCGGTTCTTCAAATTTTATTAAAAATTCTTTGGAACCATATTTATCCATACGTTTGATGTAAAATCTAAAAATAGGGACTATTACCACCGTTTAGGAAGTGAATAAAATTGTGTAACGTCACATCAAATATTTAGGTTTGTTATTTTCCCAAATATGGGGTTTTGCATCACTGATTTATGGCATACAATACAATTATCGATAGGATGGTGTAATTGTTTTATTACCTCGGAACAATAAAAGCAAACACGCCGTAATTAAACCACCTCAAGGGCACTTTTGTATCTATAAAAATAAAATATAGTAAAACACGTATTGTGACCATAAAAAATTTAAAAGATCTCCTTCGTAACAAATGAAATTTACTTACATGTAGTTAAAAATACAGTGAAACTACCTTATATGGTTTTTCGAGGGACTGCAAAAACCTCGTAATGTGGAAAACCTTATAATATGTATGTGGGTTCCAAATCAAGACCCTTACATTACAGATTGTAGGGGACTGAAAAAATATAACCTCTTAAGTGTGAAAACTTCTTATTTGCGAATGATTATTATTGTAATACGAGAGGAAAAAAAAAACATTTGGAAAACTATTATCAAAATTATCTTTAGGGCTTACGCAATTCAGCCTTAATAGGAGGGTTTGCCACCTGCCTTGGTTGCTGGCTGAAGGTACTTTCCGTTCCCCGAGACCTCTTCTGGGTTGGCTTCCTGGGACACAGCATCATCGGCTTTGGACAGGTCTTCGTGTTGAACCTTCCCGCACGTTTGGCCGCCGTATGGTTTGGACCTGAGCAGGTATCATCTGCATGCAGCATAGGCGTATTTGGAAACCAGGTGAGTGAGATACAAACTATTCTATTTAACAAGCAAAATATTGACAATTTTTTAAAAATCAAAAACTTATTTGCTATACTGAGAGTTTAACGCATTCAGTGAAAGTCTACTATCGAAAAATCTATTACATATGTATGTACCTTATTCCAGTTAGGCGTAGCCGCTGGATTCCTGCTTCCTCCTATACTAGTTAAAAACAATGAGAACAAGGAAGTTGTTGGAAATGAACTACAAATCATGTTCTACATTATGGCCGCCCTGACATCCGTTCTCCTCCTGTTGATAATAATCTGTAAGTGCATCGTAATCATTAAATAAAATATTTATTCCTAATCTTGCATAAAAATAATATAGATTTAGAGAGATGGTGTTGGTGAAAATCGTATAGGCTTTGCAAACCAATGATTATATAAATATTTGGATTGTATATATACAAATATTTTTTAATTTCTTATAAATTGCATTAAAAGTATTTTACAAAAAAAAAAATAATTAAAGGGTTTTCTTGGACGTGTATACCTTATCAGAAAAGAGGAGTTCTTGTATCTGATAGGAAGCCACAATTCTTAATTTAATAGGTAAATAATATTTAATTTGCTTCTATTTATAAAATGTTTTGTATGAAATATTTACGTACGTAAGTTTTCATGACTTGCATTTAATGCATATTTAAACCTTTTTGGTCGTTAGTATATGAGAATTTTTATGTTAGTTTTTTATGTTAGTATATGAGAAAGTTAGTATATATGAGAATTTTTCCATCATTAAGACGATGCAATATGAAGTAATGCAAAATCATGTGTTTTTTGTTTTAAATTTTGATCGCCTAGAAATATTATTATAGATGCTTTAATTAAATACTATAGAAATATATAATATAGAGTAGAATACATCCTGACCTCTGCTTTAAGTATATAAGTCTGTTTATAAGCCTAGAAAAATATAAAGATTCAGGCCCATAAAAAAAGCTTTAAAGTTTAAAAGCTCGTACTTACTAATATAGTTTCATTGTATAATGTGGAAAATAAAGTTCTTTAGAATATGATCGGAAAACATTTTAATATTTGTGCCTGAACTTCACAAAATAAAATAAAAAATGCATTTTGGCATTTAAACTATGTTTTTTTTTGCATAAATCAAAACAGGCGGCTGGTATCAAGCGTGAATTTCAACCTTATCACCATCTGCGTAAGGGGTGCGTGGTTTCGTTAGAATTTTATGAATTGAATCGCCTTAATGCCTATTTTAGCAATAAAATTCTTCAAAATAAGCGCTGTTTAAATTAGAAATGGTCTATATTCTTGTCTTATTATTTTGGTATTGTTAGTGCAAATTTCAGCATTGTTAGTGCATATTTTGGCATTGATAGTGCAAATTTCGCCCTTTTGATAGAGCATATTATCTGATGTCTAATTATAACCAAATCCTTCTCAGTTTTCAAAAGCGCTCCTCCCACTGCACCGTCAGCCGCTCAGGACAATGTTGAGGTTAGCATCGGGGACAATTTCTTCGAATCCATTAAGAGGCTGGGCAAGAGCAGGAACTACATGTTATTGCTAGTAACCTATGGAATGAACGTGGGAATATTCTACGCAATATCCACTCTACTTAACCAAGTTGTTTTGGGAAGCTTTCCGGTAAATTGCACTATTTTTTCATCAATAATTATCAATGTTTCTCAAAGCTAATCTCTACCTAAAAATCATATTGAATTTTACACCTGCGATGAGCGCACTTTCATAAAAGGTATTTATGTACTTAAAGCTCAGTAACAAATGCATAACATACAAATATTTACAATTGATAATAACACCATTGGATAGATAGTGAATAATATACGTAACACAAATAATTATATCTTGAGAACACTCAATAGCGTTTGATGAATCTCTGGGACAAGTCACAATGATCCTCATTTGATTTGTAAGCTCCAACTTGTAATGTACAGCCCAGGTCACCACTCACTGGTACACAGAGGCGTGCATTACATATAGGCACATAAGCACTGCCTGCCCTACCTTACTGGCATACAAATATAAATAATATTCAAATTTATTAAATAATTGCAAGAAATTAATCTATACTTTCAAAAATGCACGTGACATTCCAGCTACGAATCGCAGCGCCGTATGCACCACACCGACCGCCCTACATGTCAAAAGCAGGAACTAATATTATATTCACGTGTTGACTGTATTCTACACAAAAAAGTTACATGTGTGCAGACAAAAAACGCTGTTCAGCAGAAAAATTTCTCCCTGGAACGGTTATTATGTTTTTTTTTTCAAAGTTGGCACTGCCTGATTTTGAAATTCTGTGAAAACTGTGAATAATTTTTTTAAATTTATAAGCCAAATTATTTTCCAGGGTGCGAATGAAGACATTGGGCGAATTGGATTGGTGTTAGTTCTATCAGGATTGTTTGGATCCTTAATTTGTGGTTTTATACTCGACAAGACACACCGATTTAAGGAGACTACCCTGGCATTGTATGCAGCTTCTGCCGTTGGGATGGTCATCTACACATTCACACTGGGCGCTGGACACATTTGGATTGTGTATTTAGGCTCATTTATACTAGGGTTAGTATTTCTTAAAGTACATAATATAATCTTGTTCACCGCCATAATTGCTTTCTCATAATTCAACCACACTCTCGAGAATGTGAAAGGGCAAGCAGAATAATTGTGTCAACACCGCACAGAAATATTTTCAGGTGACTGACTGACAAATTGTGATTGTAATATTAATTTATTAACTTCAATTGATTGAAATGTCAACGACCTGTCGCTTAATGAAATTTGAGCTATCGTACCTCTTAATTAGACATGATTACCAGTAATCCACCGGGGGGTATGAGTTATGTAATTAATCAATATTTATGACACTCCCTCTTTACCATTGGACGTATGTATTATTTATTTTTTTTTAATTACAGATTCTTCATGACAGGCTATTTACCTGTAGGGTTTGAGTACGCAGCGGAAATCACATACCCTGAACCAGAAGGCACTGTGACAGGTTTAATGAATGCCTCGGCTCAGGTAAGATTAACAGATAAATTGTCACAAAAAGGGACAGTAACAACCGAGACAGTAACATTTATTTATATATTCCATTAATCAGGTGATTTTTATTTATCAGTAATATATATGTATTAATAACTTATATTTATCAGTAATATATATGTGTTAAATTTCTGACATATTTAATGACTGGAAAATGATAAAGAATTACTATGTACATAATATGTGTAATCTTCAACAATCCTGTATAGATCTTATCAAACTCAAGTGATGTACATACAATGTATAATAAAAGTGTTTTTTTTATTAATTTCAGGTGTTTGGCATCACCTTTACCATTGCTTACGGGTATTTCCTGGATTTGTGGGGCGATGTGTGGTCAAACGTAGCAATGTGCGTGGTTCTAGTGACTGGAACTGTATTGACTGCATGCATCAAATCAAACCTCCTGAGACAAGCTGCATCTAAGAGTTCACTTAGTATACCATAAAATATGGTAATTTTGGTAATTTTTTTAGCAAATAAATTATATACACTGGTCGAAGCTACCTCTCATAGTTTTTTAAAAACTTAACCACATCATATTTTCTGCGAAAATCGTTGCAAGAGTCTATACAATTTTTATATTTTATGGCATGATGATTTTATCTTCCAATGCTTCTATAAATTACTCAATACCGTGTACCTATGTAGTATATACATATACTGATAGTGGCAGAGGATTTATCAATTTTTTACAAATTTTTGGTGCTTTGTTGAATATCATCAATCCATGATATGTTTTGTTTTATTATCTGAATAGCAGTGGAAATCGTATGTTTATTTTTTTTGTCCACAAGTGCTCACTATTTTTTTATAATTTATTTTACAAAATCAAGTTTTTGGTCGATGTTATAATATAAGTCAAAGTTAGTATAATTTATGACAGCTAATAGTCACATGATAATTGAATAATTTGCTTAAGGGGGAGAGGGACGTCGGAGAGTTATTATTTATTAATTCAAAATAATGATAGTATTATTACGCAATAAGATAAACATTATGTTTTTAAATAGAATAAGTGTAATAATAAGAATAAGTGCGTAATAACATGTCATAAGAAGGTCATCAAGGAAGGGTCCCAGCTTTAAAAACAAACAACAACAAAAAAACAGTCTTTCCTACACTCTATACCTACACTCAGGTGATGTATTTAATGATGAAAAAGTTCCTAAACATATCATTCCTATTGTTATAAAGTATATTATGGATTTCCAGCATATTTATTTTTTAAATCACACAAAATTCTTTATGTGCCATAGACCCACTGGCTACGGGCAGCGGGAGTCTAGAGTCGTGTGGTTATCGATCTCTGTACCCTCTATCATAAAATGACTTGAGCCCACACTACATAATAGAGATGTACTAAAAGTAAACATTCGTTATTCACCATGTAATCAAAGTAACGATTATTCAAAACGTAAAGTAATTATTACTTTTGATACGATTACTTTTGTACCGAATACTTAGTTATTTTTTGTGCCGCCAGAGACGCTAGAGCGCAGAGCTAACTCACCGTCCATTGCCGTTAGTTTCGTTAGCTGATATGATTACTTTTGTACCGAATACTTGGTTATTTTTTGTGACGCTAGAGCGCAGAGCTAAGTCATCATCCGTTGCCATTAGTTTCGTTAGCTGATATGATTACTTTTGTACCGAATACTTGGTTATTTTTTGTGCTGCCAGACACTAGAGCTCAGAGCTAACTCACCGTCCGTTGCCGTTAGTTAATATGATTACTTTTGTACCGAATACTTGGTTATTTTTTTGTGCCATTAGAGGCGCTGATGTTTGGATTGGAAAAAATGCTTTGAGTGACTGACTAGCTTGTCAGACTATTTTAATAATGTATATAATTTTGTGAATTATTATTTATATAATATAGCTATTTGCTATAATTATACACTATAAATAGCTCTACCAGTGGAATCCAGCTTTTTTAACAATAGTTGCAGTGTTCTGATGATATCAGATGAATAAAATATTATTCAGTATTATTATTGTAACAGTAATTTCTGACAGTGAAAAAAAATTTGTAATAATATTTTAACACCTTTTTTCTACTTCTAATATAAGTTTTAAATGAATTCTACATTTTTAAAATTTTCTGGTGAGATGATTCAATAAAATAAAGTAAGACCGCCTATAATATTTAAAACTGTTATTTAATTTCATTGAAAATAAAATTTATTATTTTAAAATATGCCTAATGACTGCACGATTATATACGTTTAATATTATCCAACTACGATTGATGGCCGATGGTTTAAATTTGTTGTATGTAAGTACATCCAAACACAATATTATTGTAAGTAACTATGATTCACATAACCCCACACATTCTCTGGCACATTCATTTATTTGTTTAGTCCAATGGTAATAAAAATCAACAATTATTTCTCATGTAAACATAAGCTAAACACTTAAAAATATTTGAAGTACACTAACCTATATTATACGTAGAATCCTGAACGTAAAAATATAACCAGTATAAGAGTGTCCGTCGGTACCCGATAACAAAAGTAGTAAAATGTAATTAAAGTATCCAAAGTTAAAAGTATTCGGTAACAAGTTGTATTCAAGTAGGCAACCACTACTCCATAGAGAAAGTAATTAAAGTATCCACTAACGATTATTTTATATGAAAGGAACGATTACCGACGGGTAATAAATGTAACGATATTGAACACTCTACTATAACAATATCATAAATGTTTACAGAAAAATACTGCATTTAGTTTTAAGCTATAAAGGTGAAATTTCTTCATAATATGAATGTTTGAAGAGAAAAATATTAATTCGCTCTAACCAATGTCTTCAGTGGAGTCAAAATACTTAAAAATATTTAATATAAGTATTATTCAAATGAAAAATATATTTTCATTTGAGTCCGAGTATTAAGATTGTTATTTATTGATTTTAACTTACAAAAACGGCTTTACTTCGATTATAAGTAAAATTATTTATGTATATAATATTTACACTTGTATTGACAAATAAAAAACTGAAAATACAGTAAAACCCCTATTTTACGTTTTTCAAGGGACTGAAAAAAAAAAAACTTAAATGGAGGGAAAATGTAAATCGGGGGAAATGAAAAAAACAACTTTTTTTAAAAAAATAATCTTTGTTAATTTTTTTGGTTGAAAAAACAATACATATTTTATTTTTATAAAAAAAAATCATGTAGGTAGATTAGTTGAGTATTGAAAAAAAACATTTAATTTTTTTTTATTAAAAAATCATATTTGTTGAATTTTTTTGTATTGAAAAAATATTTCATATATTATTAAAAAAATCATGTAGATTAGTTTGTTTAATTTTTTTTTCTCTCTAATTCTTTTTCAATTGTATATATACATTTAAAAGTTTAGTTTTGAACGCCACCAATGCTCGAAAAATAGGTTTTAAGACCCTCAATGTACTTGGTTGCTTCTTCTTTTGTTGGGATCACTATCTCTTCTTCATCAGATGACACTTCTTCAGGTACTGGTACTATAATATGATCCAATAAAATATAAAAATGTGACAACTGTGCCGGTGCATTGTCATGTGCGCGTCCAATCACGGCACAGATAGCTAAAATTGAAAGTGAGCGGCCAATCACGGCGTTTCGCGCCGTGCGGCCGACCAATCACGGCACGACATTTGTCTTCTGCGCAGACTCATTGTCAAGCGCGCGTAAATCACACATTTTGAATATTTTCGACGTAAATTGCGGGAAAAAAACGTAAAAATCGGGTAATAAATGTGCTAAAATACATCGGGACTGAAATAATAACACGTAATTGGCGGGAAAACGTTAAATCCGGGGACGTAAAATACGGGTTTCACTGTACTATCTATTTCATTTATATTATTAACATGTTTCGTAATATTTGTTTTAGTATCTTGTACTGCTAATTTATAAAATAAAAATAGAAAATAAGAATTGATGAAAGAAAATTCATGATGAAAAATAATGTTTTCCTATTTTATTACTGCACTTAAAAGGTATAACTTAACATACACATATTTACTAATTAGATGATTTCACTTTAAAAAGCCGTATGGCCCCTTCTTCTTGGCACTTTGGGATTCTTCCAGGAGAAGAGATTCACTGAGCGCTTGATCCAGAGTTGTCCCTGCTGACCTACAAAAATAAAAATAAACCTAATTACATATATATCGTATAAATAACAAGAGGGCATCCGCACCTAATTTTACAGGTTTGACAATTAATCTAAAGTTGTCTCCACACCCATCCGACTTGCCCACCGTTTTTAACCTTCGGCATGCCAAGATACAAAACAAAACTTGGATTGCCACGAGGGTTGACTCAGTTACCCCACGCTTTTTATCATTATAATGCCATTTTTTAAATCTATTAATAAATTTTATTGCAAATTCTTCGTATGCCTTACACATTTAATGTGTTTTCGTGAAAAAGTCTTCATATAGTTAATTTTATAAAAAATCTCTATAATCATCAACGAGCATGGCCTCCGGCCGGTGGCCTGGGATCTACTGGCTTACTGTATGTAAGAACATTTGCTACCTGCTGGCGGCCCAACAGCCAATTACCTTACCCTCACGCAGCTTTGGTAATAGTACAAGTGAGTGGGATAGCACGTATTACCCACCACTGTTCGAGTAGAATAGCGGAAATGTGTAGCTGCGGGGATTATTCCAGTGAGCAAGAAATATTATTTGAAGCAAGGAATGATACCTACACATGGATACAACGGATGGCCATTGTAAAGACTTGAATTTTAACACAAAACTGCATTAACGTCATCTGTTGGCTTCAATAGTTTTTAGTAGGTATTTCGGGGATAATTCTACATTAAAAATGTTTCGTTATAATCTGTGAAATGGCAGATTAAAAAATAGCGCATGTAATAGTAATTTCAGTTGTGATTCTTATACATTAACAGCCTAAAGTCGAATTTACAACATACGTAACACGAAAAGAGAAGAATAATGTAGATTATGGGATGGTATATGAAAAACTACATTTTAATTCAAAAATACACTCTTATTTTCAGTTGGGTATACTGAATTAATGCCACCATTCGTATAGTAGTTGGTGGTATAATGGTTAGCATAATTGCCTTCCGATCGGTAGATCATAGTTCGGTCCTTGACCGTCCCAAAGTTTTTTTCATTATCCTTTTATTTAAAAAAATAAAATTTTTGCAAACTCAATTGACGTACAATGTATAGGAGGTAAGTTATTTGCAAAAACCAAGTGTGGTGACGTTTGACCTTTAATGTCTCCAATTTCCCTGCTGATGTTTTGAGGATTTTGTAAAATACAAGGTGTTATTTGTGCCGTACTTACAAGTTCATCTTATGCGAAAAATTGAGAAAAAAATTTACATCTATGAAAAAGTGAATATGCAGAACATATTGTTTCAATTTTTTACGTTTAAGAGCATTATGTAAAAGAAAACATGACATTTAACCAAAAATACTAAATAAAATAATCAGATAGAACCTTGTTGCTATGGGTTTAGCTTTATTTCAACGAAATAAGGTTCTATCGTAAAATGCATAGAATGGCTAAATCCAACTTTTTTGCGTGGAATGATCTTCAACATATATAAAATTCAATTGCAAACCGTTATTCATAATCACTTGTTCATAAATGTAAATGTTCATTTATTTATTCAAAAATCAAACTTTGAACTTCAATATCTCAGTTTCATGCAAATGGAACCTTGTTGATCAAAGGGAATGCGAGTGGTTCGAATAACAACCACGGCGCTACGTTCGCTCGACAAAAGACGGAACTTCCGAATGTGCCCCCTTGACGTCCCACTGCTCAAAGTGAAATGAAATAATATTTGACAACACACCACTTCTATTTTATATGATACATTGACGATCTACGTGGTGTAGCAGCTAAGACGCTCGGCTACCAATCCAGACCTCGCGGTCGCGTGATCATCCGAGTGTCGGCAAATAAGATTTTTAAAATTAATTTATCTTATTTCACATTAAAATAATACATTACGTATTATAGGTTTTCGCGCTACGTTCCAGAGTGGGAGATACTATCAGTATCTATCGCTCTGGTGAAAGATCACCATTCAGAATAGAAACATTGCTTGAAATGGTTTTAGCCATGTTTAGTGACCAGATCTGAATACCCAGGTACTTTCCAGCCTTCCTTTACCCCATCTCCTTCCCATCCCCACCCCGTCAGTCTCACAACATAACCTAATCGAGAAACCATAGTCCCACTGGCTCAGTGGGAGCAGTTGAGATTCTTGTGCGGTAGGTTACACGTGATAGTGACGAGGGAGTGCCATAGTCTCAATATGTAGGTATATTATATTTTAGGAATGACGCTCATAACTCAACATCCAGAGGTTGTGAGTTCTTACCCAGGCACGGATATGTATTATTTTTTTTTCATCTTAATTTCAATATAAGTTTATTGAAAATAGGTATATCCATATTAATTTTTCTTTTTACTATAGCTTTTTTTTTTCGCCGTGTTTATTTATTTAGGTTCAAATTAGGCTTTATTAAAGGTAGATTATGTCTTTATAGGTTTTCCAGGAATACAAAAAATACCAAAACTATAAGGTCTCTATTTAAAATAATACACGGAGAATAGTAATTTGAGAGATTTTAACTACCCCCTTAGCAACAGGAAGTTTAAGAAATCATGTGGGAAGGGATTGAACAATGGGCTTGACTTAAGGAAAGGACAGTCGGATGGCCGAGCCTTTCGACATAGTGGCCTTAGTGAGTACGAGTAAAAACGGCAGTATGTAGGCACTATAAAGCACAATGAACTATGAAGTTTTGAAATATTCTATTAATTGTTAAAAAAAATTGCATTACGCCATATTGTTTGCTCCATATTTTCTAATTGATTAATAAGAAAAGAAAATGTTGACACAAAAGCAAAACTGGGTAGTGCAACTTGACATACTGAACCTTATGGTTGGATAAAGTAAGTACTAATGAACTAATCCATAGATTTTTAGTATCCCCAAAATCTACACTAGCGACGACACCAACTGCAAAGTTAAGATTATCAGATTGTTACTACTAGATTAGAGTATTATATAAATGCAGACTTACCATCCTTCCTTTAATTCTCTGGCTAAGGACACCGAATGAAGGGAGCCTCCTCCGTGAGTCATGACTGTGGTAATTTTCCCAACTGAAGAGGATTCTGCATCTGCTCCATAATATTTGGGGTTGCCAGTTATTCCAATCACAAGAGAGACGGGACTACACTTTTCTTCCTCGGCACTTGGATCCACCACACAACTCTTACCGATTCTACACATTGTCACCTGAAAATATATTTTTTTAATATAAAAATGCATATCTATCACTATCACTGTCTAATGTCTAATATCTACCACGGGTGAGAAAAGTACTTTTAGAATATTGCATGTCCGTAATCAAAATAAGCAAGGAATCAGTAACAAGTATGGGTTACAAAATCACAAAGAATTGCTCAAATTCAAATTTTGTTAACCACAATTATAGCCAAAAAGTAGCCAGTGAAACAATTTTTATTTTCTGTTTTGCATGCTCAAACATTATAAAAAATATCTGCCAAAGAATAAAATACCTTCGCAATCCTTTCATTAAAAGTGAATAAAATATATATATATATTATTGAGTGGAAATAATTTTTATCTATTGAATTACATAATATATGAGAAACAATTTACAGAAAACATAAATATTTATTCAATAACTAACTTTAAAAAAGATATATATAATTATGTAATATTTGATACTCCAAACAAAACCCAATTTACATAGATGTGTTGAATATTCTATTAATACATACATAATTGAGTACTCTCTCAATAGGCAAAATGTATGTGCTTTAGGTGTGTAAAATCATCAGATATTAATATTTTCCTCGTAAAAGAGAGAATAACACAGAAAACAACAAGTTTTAAATAGATAACAATCTCCCCTTTAAATATAGGAAAAACACCTAAATATGGTATTTTCACTTTTTTTTCTTGCAATCAAAACAAGTTAGGAAAAAAATTACAATGAATTTATGTTGACAAATAAATTTGCCGCCAAAACAATGTGTTCATTTTTATTCATGAATATGGCATTCTTAACGTCACGCCGGCCAAAATCAGAGACATCCGTCTTATCAGCCAGTAGCGTTATTTACATCATAATGACGTTATACACATTTTTAATGGCATCCATAGTTTGTGAAAATATCCCATTACCAAGAGTAAAAAAATTATAGCTTTAAAAAATATCTACTTTACGAGTATATATGAAGATTTTAGAATAATATACCAATAAGGGTGCGCTTCCAACATTCAATCTGACAGAGTTGAACAAATCATCTGACAATTTGAGGTCAATGGAGCCTCCATCAATGACTGCCGCTTCTACTCGGGGCACTCTAGTATTGAAGAGGGCCGCCTTGACTGCTAATGATACAGCATCAAATAAATTGCCACCGCATTCCAAAATCTGCAAATAAAATTAAAATATTTTTCCATACAAAATTTTTGTTCCAAGGAAGCCTTTATCATTGAATTGGCATGAATTTGTAATATATTACACAACAGACTTTATTAAACAACAAATTAAAGGTCTGCGTAAATGTAAAAATTAAAGGCCATGATGACTTTAATTCCCCGTATTTGTGCACAATATAACACACAATTTCACAATATCGACCTTCTTCATAATACCCTTTCAAAATATCGAACCGCAGTAATACGTACGACCACAAATTGATGCAAGCGTATAAAATGTATCGAGATCATCTCCTGCCCCGATCCTATCTTCCTTCTTATTTTGTTTTTTGTAATAAAACATATTTACATAACCACTTTTAGCACAAGAAACTATGTTGGCTTACCTTTTGTAAAACTTCCTTTCATATAAAGCTGTATTAAAAGCTGTTTGTTTCTTACAAATAAATAAATGACAAAATTATTTGTAACCATATACTTCCACCTTATAACCGTTTCCATAGTAGCCTTTCCACTATCCGCTTATCTATCATTGCAAATGGTGTTTAGGAGTACATGGCTATGAATCATGCATCAACGTTAAAAATAAATTGTGATGACATTTGCACGATGGTCGATATGTATTGTAACACTTTATCTCATGCTATTGCTCGACTCTATCTCAGCATTCGTGGGTGGGTCTGATGGATGAAGTGCGGGAAGGTTGTGATACAGTAAATAAAACCCTAAGGTAGGAAAACATAGTCTTTATTGACTATACAACCCCAATTATCATGGTAGAGGAAGAAAAGAGTGGAGAGTAAGACTAAGTTAAAAAATAACGGATTAAAAGGATAAATGATGGCTCTTGTGGTCATAATCTTCTCCTCCGGCTTCAGGAAAGGCCGCTCCAGCCCGGATGTTCACCGATTCCCACGGTCCATGATGCGAAGTTCATGATGACTCGTCGGAAGCTCCATCCGCCACAGCTTCTTCCATGAGGTTCAGGCAATAGGATGTATGAATGCTACCATATCATGTGTGGTTCTCGATGCAGCAGCTACTCCTCGTGTCCACACATTACTCCGCAGGGATTCCTCTCCGAAGCACAAGGCACGCGCGGTTAGGTTTTATCACCTACCATTTGGCCATCATTAAGCAAAAAAACATACCCACTTCGGGTAATTAATTAGACACTCTCCGGCGTCAAACGAAACAGTCACTTAACATAACTCCTCTCAAAAACTCCCGGCACTGTCCGCCGTGTCAAGTCACCTCTCCGGCCATCTTGTCTTCTTCTCCCGCTTCCTTCCGTCCGATGTCTCCCATAGATATTTTCTCCAATCTCTTCCATAGACAATATCAGTGATGCCTTTTTAAGCGGGGTCAGTATTTACGTTACAGTATCCATGGGAAGATATTAGCCGTTTACAAATAATTCTGTCATCATAGCACCTTCTTGATGTTTACATTTACGCAGACCGGCTTGGCATGGGGCAGACCCCAGACCATAATATAAAAAGTATCGAAGGAATGGGAAACAAAAGAATTCAATTTTGTAAGCATTTACTTTCCAAATTAGAATACAATGCTGCCATCATATAGGCACTAATATTATCTAATGGTACCTACCAAAATGCAATAATTTGGAATAAGGAACTCCAGTGAAAAATATAATGGCTTTAAAATTATGTGTTCATATAGATTAGCAAATGCCGATTCTGAATATATAACTTTTATTGTATATAAATATACATAGATTTTATAAATCGTTATATAAAAGTGAACTAAAAACCGTACCATCAAAACACCATGTTCTGTTGGTACCACTGCTTCTTCACATGTGCCATTTTTGAGACCAACTTAACTAGATAAGTTTTTTTCCACTCTTAATATTGCTTACGGCTTATAATTTCGCTGTTTACAGTGTTCATTTTGCCCGTAAAATCATTATGTTTGTTTATTGCGACTACTTGAAAGTTTTTGCTTGGAAATTCATACCAATTTTAACGAATTTGTCTACGTAATAATCGCCCTTGCACAATACGACAATGTCATTGGCACTTTGGTGATTATTTCTTCAGTTATTCTGGAAGCAGAGGATTTCTAATGATACCTCAAACCTATTATTTCTTACAATGCATAATATATTTATTTTTATTTCAAGCCATTACGTCAATGTTTCAAAACTATTCAATTTATTCAACCTATAACCCCAAGTTAATACCTGTCTACTGCTGTTCCGGACTGTTTTTCGAGTCCGCAGATGCGCATGCGTCAGTTTTCTGCGGACTGCGCATGCGCAGAAAACACATAACAGGAATAGTTCTGTGTCACACCTATTCTTTTGTGATATTACCTAATATTGATATATTAGTCTGTCGGTATTATGTTATTCGTGGTGGGTGTACATAAAGCTTTTTTCATATTTGCATTGATTGATTAATTCTTCTGCCATTTACTTTCGCATTATGAATTCTCCTGACACTCCTATTTTTTTATGCGAATACCGCACAAGAGTCCCAACTGTCCCAAGCCAATGGTACTATAACATCCCTTATTGGGGTATGTTGTAAGGGTAAAAGGTATGGGGTGGGGAAGGCGATGAGGAAGAGGAAGGTGGGGAAGTAGCGGGCTATTCAGATCTAAGCACTAAACAGGGCTAAAGCCATTTCAAGCATCTTTCACTTTGGAACGCACCATAAATATACTATATATATTATTTTTAACGAATTAATTGTAAAACGACGCAGATTAATTAAATTAAATTTATATGCACACGCGCACGTTGAGATTTGAACCCACTACCTCCGGATTTGTAGTCGAGATTAAAAAAATTAAATTTTTCGAACTTTCTTCCGTTTTTGTCGATTTTGAATCCTGAATTTTTTCATTTAAAACTTTTTGAAGAAGACAAAATTTGCGTACAATTTGAAATCAAAATGGTCTCTGTAGACCTAATGGTGTCTGGGATATAACGGTTTAAAATTTCGTAATATTTTGTTATTTCTGAACTTTCTTCCGTTTTTGTCGATTTTGAATCCTGAATAACTAATTTTTTCATTTAAAACTTTTTGAAGAAGACAAAATTTGCGTACAATTTGAAATCAAAATGGTCTCTGTAGACCTAATGGTGTCTGGGATATAACGGTTTAAAATTTCGTAATATTTTGTTATTTCTAGCTATTTTTATAGTTTTTTTTTCATTGTTGACACCGAATTTTTATTGAAATATCGGCGATACCAAAGATTTATTAATATTAGTTAACGATAAATATCGAATACATCGAGCACGGTGAGTATCGCCAGTTCGGTATGATAGACTGTCTATAGTTAGTAATAAGATAGACAACATAATATACCATTAGTACCGTTATGCTATATGTTAAATATCATATGTCACATTGTACATTACGTATACTATATTATGATTTTCCTTCTAAAACAAAATTTGTCACTACGCACTCCGTTTTTTCTATTAAGTAAACCACCAACTCTATAATATAATCATATAAACCATTTTATTTTTATTATTATTATTTTAAGCATCTTCTGTGACACTTTAGGAAACATTACTGTGTAAATATATAACCATCTGAACGCAATATGTACACTCCGCTTCTCTACACAAGCATTGCTAAAGTATAATATTGCAATGAATTAAATTGTACTAAATTTCAATAATGAAAAAAAGAGCATTGGGAAAAAAAAAACATTTGTACAGCGTCCTTTAAGTGATTTTCGCTAAAATGGTTCTATAAAAATCATCAAAATATTATTATTATTATTGTCACGTACCAAATCATTATTCAATAGACATGAATACCAAAATATCGTTTAATTTCTGGGAACGGTCAGAACGCTAATATCTGTGGACCCGGTAACGATATATCAGATATGCGGCGGCATCCTAATACCCATTTCTGTTACCGACATCTGCCCTAGTCTTCCAGTTTAGGTTTTAAAAAAGTTGGATATGGACCTTCCTTGAACGCTGATAAATTGTTAATCAGTTGTGGATATGAATGTATTTTTGCACTTTGGTACAATGCACCTACAATAGTAACGAGACGCTGATATTCTACAATGTTTCCTTCAATTAAAAGCAGTTAAAATTGAGTATAAAGTTCTCGAAGTTTTGGATGGAATCCATACAATATCGATTACCGCCTATTGAACCGCTAATCCGAAAGCTCGTGTGACGTCACACCCAACAAGCCATATATTTCGTGTTTTTGTTGGCTTTAAAAAATTGAAACTTTAACAATTATTTTAACTATGAAAACGAACTTTAAAAAAAAATTTAAAATACAGAAAATTAAGTTAGGATGTCAACATTAATACAATAAAAACATTAAAAAAAATGGACTGGAGTTACTTATTGGAAAATCGTTTATTTCACAGTGAAAAATAAATATGATAATTTTATTACGAACAAACTAATAAACTTACATCAAATTTGAATTAATCTCCTACAAAGCACTCTCACCTTCACTTATCTCAATGTTGATTTCATGATTGGAAGCATTTCTGGAAGGCTTCTTTTAGAAAGGCCTTCAGCTGCTCCGTCATGGCCCTCTCAATGTCAGGAATGGTGTCAAAATCTTTTCCTCTTAGCACGGTTTTTATTTTTGGGAAGAGTCCAAAATCGCATGGTGATTTTCCATTGGGAACTCTGAATTTTCGTCTCAGGGTCATATTCATACACCTAACTTTCATCTCCAGTTATAATTTTTGCCACGTAGTCAGGATCTACTTTAAGACGATCCTTCAATTCCGTGCAAACTGACACACGGTTTTGCTACAAAGCATTTTTGGTACTTTTTGCATGTTATCATCTGTTTATGAGGTCAAAGGACGTCATGACCGTTGCTCGTCTTAAACTGAATCATTTCTGCTTTTAAATCGTTCATAGCACTTGTAAACAGTCTTTAGAGTCACCACATTATCGCCATTTCATCGATGATTTTAACATTTCATGAGCTTATTTGGCACTTTTTGCAACTTAATGTTAACACGTTGTTCGAAATCCACGATGCGCGACAGACACAGTAAACACGACCTCACTCTTCCGGCTCTGGAAGCCGTCTGACAAGTCACAACTTGTTTAATCACACTGACTATCTCAAAGGATCAGGCTATCGGACATATTACTTCAAATGGATCTGGCGGCAGCAGTTTTATTATTTTTTATCATACCTCGTATATTTAAATTATTTGTTTAAAATAGTACTTACCAATACATCTACAAACAACTTCCAACATTGCTTCTCAGGTAATATGCAGAGTTGTTTAAGGTCGAATGCTTGTGGAGATTCATACGCCCGAAGGAGGCAGTTTGATATAAGGGTGCCTAACTGTTCTCCACCTCTGCCTTCAAATTCAGGGGTAGCATTAGCTGAACTGCAAGAAAACGAAAAAACATTAATAACATTAAGGACGTAAGCCATCACTTATATTTTTCAGTCTATTATTAGACAGCTGTATCAATGAAACGTGCAAGCATCATTTAATCATTGACATAAATTAACTGTATTCAAAAGGTTTAGATCCTTCCAAATAAATGTTTGCTTTACATCAATGTATAAAGAATAGTTCATTATTACAAATTCAGCAACTAGCATTCATATTTTACAGAAATCTTCCTTGACAAATTTTCCTGCACTAAATCATTTCACAGTATTCCGTTGTTCGTTTGTTTTCAAACGCATTCATCATAAATAGAACGGTAGATGAAATTTAAAATGATTAATATCTGGGTAGGAACTATTTCATGGTGCGATGATGAATTTTATATTCGGAATGTTGTTATTACCAGTCTACGAAGAATTCTATCTTCCCCTGGTCCCGTTTATCCAAAGTTGGGACATCTATTTCAGCCTTAACACCCACTAGAATATCAGTATTGGCTAGCCGCAATCTTGCCGACCCGCTTGCGCAATTTACTATGTCTGTTTCTAATTCCATTGGCCTATAGTCGATCCTCGCACGTCCATCCGAACGATAATCATCCTGGAAAGATAGAGGTTATAAAATGCTGTCATCATAAAAACATTGTCTTATGGACACTTGGAGCGAAGGTTTTTCTGTACCTGAACGCCGTGAATGATAAACATCTTTTCTGCGTCGCTCAAAAGTATACTCATATTCAGGAAATTGATAAAACTGTGTTAAAACTAATTTTCGTATTATAACCGCTATAAAGTGTTTATCTATTTCCACAAGGAGTTTCAGAATTCAGAACCATAGATATTCGATATTACAGTGCAGCTGTCAAAAATGAAACATTTTTTATGTTGCCAGACAACGTTGTTCAATAAAGAATAAATAATAATATAATATCCCGGTTCCTCACTGGCGACTTTTCTGCAATAAAATTTCTAGCGTTATAATAATATTAAAAAATATATGGAAAATCGAAAGATTTAGTTTGCGATTTTTGAAAAGAATACTTTTTTTATGTATCGGACCTACACTTGCAGCTTACACGACTATCTTCTATATACATAGATAATCAATGTAAGTGTGTAAATTTGTTTGTCCTCGATGCTCTCGAAAATCACTGGACCGGTTTCGCTGAAAATAGCACAGTCTGTTTTCATTAGTGCCGGGAAGGTTTAGAAAGTAGTTTGTAAAACTGTTGCTATAACGTTTTAAAATTAGTATGAAAAACATTGAACTCTCCATGTTTTATTTAGTTTAGCCTATAGATATAACACTCTGGTTAGCCAGAAATTGCACATTCAAAAGATGAAGTTTTTTGGGTAGAATATTTTCAAAATGGAAAACACGAGTAGGAACCTACTTAAAAACTTTATGATTTGGATATATTTTGAAAAAATAAACATTTGGAATGAAATAAAATATTCAAATGAATGTTTCTTTATTTCGCTGTCAAATCAATTATGGCACCCTAATGACTAGCAAGAATTCACAACTTTATATAAACCCGAGCAAGGCCACATCAGCTATTATTATATTAAAATGTCCTTTACTACTAGAAAAAAGTACTTTCTGAAATATTTATTATTCAATAAATATGCATTCTGAATAATATTGAAAAGGCATTGATAGTTCGTGCCCTTTTTTTAAATATGTAAAAGTACATATACTCGTATATATATGTAAAATTATTTTATAGGGATATTTGAAATAATTTTATCCAAATTTATTAGGAATAAAATATTTTTTCATGAAAATTCCTTGTTCTTACGGTATAAAGGGGGTAACAAAACACAAACCAATTTTGTTACTTTCTTTATCAATGTTGAGCGTGTATGCAGCAATTATAATGCAACCATAATAAATCATTTATCTATAAATACAAGCGTAAATGATTCACAACATTATCATTATCCGATATAAATCAGAAGAAAGGTTAATCAATTAATTTACACCGCAAGAATCTTAGTGATGTATGTACAGGATACACTTTGAATACAATGATATACCTAGCCCCTACTCCAATAAGGTGAACAAATGGGTGCTCAATTACGGTCGCAATTTATTAATAAAGAGATTGGGATGCTATTTGTTTAGGTTCCCCTTCTATCATAATGCAATAAGTCCGCCAGTGTGACTGCTGTATAGTCGGAAAAATTACACGTTTAAAGGGACTCTTCTCAATCATAATCGTTACTTGTTAAATATGTGATAAGAATTAGTAAATTTAAGTAGATTTGCAATAACAAAGTCTGAAAATGGGTGATTTAGAAGTGGAAACGTTAAATAATCAGCTGCAAAGATTCGGTTGGGTTGATTATGTAGTTTTTGTTTTAATGTTAGCGATGAGTGCAATCGTTGGAATTTATTGGGGTTTTTTCAAAAAACAGGAAAGTGAGCAAGATTACTTGATGGGGGGGAGGAACATGAAGGTGTTCCCGGTCGCCATGTCGCTGGTTGCCAGGTTAATAACTTATTATATTATATCCTTAAAATAAAAGTTATTTTCCATGTACGTAATAATGAGTCATCTTACTTACATCTGAAAATGTTCGAAAGAATAATATGGAGAATGTATTTAATGACCAAGTGCAATTTTTGTCTCATTTATTGTTTAATTATCTAGAAAGAAAGTACGAACTTTTATAAATGCTTTCTTTTAAATGAAATTTTTGTTTTAAGCCACTTTATTTTATTTATATTCGTGCATTATCGACCAGCTTCGGTTAAACTCAACTTTCTTTGGTATTTTTTTTTATTTATTGTGGCTGAATTTTCTTGACTATCAGCAATAGCCTTAATCCAAGGAATGCCCATTTGTACGTAAGGCACACTTTCCTGGAGTACATAAGGAAATCCAAATAAGTAAATTCCGTTTTGTACAATAGGTCGTGCTTTTTTCAGCTTTATCTCGGGTATTACATTACTGGGGGCACCAACAGAAATGTACATGTACGGAACCCAATATGTGTTCATAGCAGGGGGAATAATCTCGATGTCCTACGTTATGGCCAATGTCTACTTGCCAGTTTTCCACGACATGGGGTTGATATCTAATTATGAGGTAAGAACTATTACGATCTGTCTCATTTTTGCTAGCCCTGTAATTTCTCGTTTAAGGTGCCGGAAGTACTGTCCTCTTGAATCTGTGGTACTTCTTTTTAATTTATTTAACTACTGTATATGCTTGGTTTTACATTTTATGTTTCCCTTTGTAAATGTTTATATTTTACTTGCTACTTTGTTACCTTGTTTCATTCTCTATTTCTGTATTTTGCTCTTTTAGATTCCTGCCATTTTTAATATATCTTATAATTTTTTTTAAATTTAAATTTAAATGTTAGCTCTAAACTTTTCACTCTGTACTTGATGCCTCTACTGTTGTTATTATTTTGTTTACCATTTCTTTTTTTGTTTTTTCTTTCCCTATTATGAGTTTTGCTTTTTAGGTACGAAAATTTTTATTCGTGTAAATTTTGAGATATTCAGGCGAACTGAACTCAAAAACATTTTTATTGTGTACTGTCCACCTTCCCTTTTTAGGGAGTGGAAAATTAACCCCATCCCTGCAACCCGAGGCAGTCATCTACTTCTGACTGGCCCTAGCCGGATCCCTTGTTTAGTTCCCGATGGAGCAAGCTTGGTGGTGACGGCCTTTCCGTCTCCCCGACTCAGTGGCACGCTCCCGGCCGCCCGGACCCCTCCATTTCCCCAGGGTCTCAGGGTTTTTTTTTACCCCCTCCCCAATCACACTTTTCTTAAGGGATAATCCTGACGACTGGCGCAATGTCTCCTGGGAAAGGTGACGGGAACAAGAATCCACCTAGCACTGCTTCAGAGGGACTGCCCTGGTGTCCTGGCAACGGCTCGTCCTAAGTACTCCTACTTAATCTATTTCGTTTCTCCCTTTTACTGTTTTATGTTAGTATTTCTCCGCGTCTCAATATGTTCATCTACGGACGAGTAAAGCAGAGCCACCATTATTACTAGAGCCACTTTTGTCGGCCGTACGTATGTACTAACCATTCTGGGCTGTGGAATTTTACTAACCTCCTTCTAAGCTAACGCTATGCAGGGACACTTGAGGGTTTAGAATCATTTATAATCTTAGCTTCGTTGAACCAAAAAATTAGGGTCTTGACGTGCACCCTGGAGGAGTAACCATAAGTTACTTATACCGGGGTGGGAAAGTGGTGGGTAACCTCAACTAGCCCTGTAATGGCTTATAGGGCCCATAGAATACCTATACAGTACCTACCAAAATGCAGTTTGTGATGTATATTGAATGCACTGTAACTCTATAATTTTCTTTAAATGAAAAATGTTTTTTTTTTAAGCCACTTTATTTTATTTATAAATATTTCTGCATTCGACCGGTTTCGGTCAGACTCAACATTCTTCAGGAATGTACACATATAAAGTTTATATGTGTACAACCGGTCGAATGCAGAAATATATAAAAATAAAATAAGGTGGCTTAAAACAAAAACATTTTGCATTTAAATTATAATGTCAATCCACAAAGTGATTGCTTCCTTCGATAAATCTATAATTTTCTTTGTTCAACCCCTCGAAATATGTATGAAATGTTTTTGTAGGAGTCTTAACAGGGGAGGGGGAGATTTTTTGATCTTATCATCCAATAATAATATGTACCTTCCTGTGAATTATACTCAAATTAATTCATTCAATATTTTTCCACAGTACCTAGAGAAGAGGTTCGATAGAAGCGTAAGACTTTTTGGATCAGCTCTTTTCACAATTGCTCTGGTAATATGTCTATTGTTTTTAATCAAGTTGGATTATACTTTTTATGTTTTATAAAAAAGGGGTTCGTTTTGTGCTTTTAGATAGCCTGGTTACCAATTGTGATATACGTGCCAGCGTTGGCATTCAACCAAGGTAAAACATAATACTGTCTGTAATATTTCTAATACTAGAGCTAACAATATAAAAACATTTAATCTTTTTTACAGTAACTGGAGTGAATGTCCATGTAATAACGCCAATCGTTTGTCTGGTCTGCGTATTCTACACCTGTGTCGTAAGTTTAATATCATTTTTACAATATTGTTTCAGTTCGTATTCAAACGGAATCCGATAAGACTCTGTCTTCAGAATATGTTGTAATCGTCAATAAATTACATTTTATAGTTTTGTATGCATACAATTTTTATTTATTTATTCATTTATTTCTCTATTGTCTGCAGGTAGTTTATACAAATAACCAAAACTACATCAGTACAAACAGGATAACATTTCCAGATTATTTAAAAATATGAATTGTATCATTTTGTGAAATGTATTACAAAAGAACGAGGATTTTTTTTTTGCTTTGAGATGTAACATAGTTCATTCATATGGGTATCGGAAACAGATTTATTATTGGGGAACCTTTAAAAAAATTAAATTCATTCTGCAATAAATTCATTTGTCTTGATCTTATTGGCGTACCATTAATAGCTGCGTTGTGGCCATCAATAAATCATATATCTTTCGCATGCAACAGAGCTTTCAGTAGTAGCACTATAACAATATAAGTACGAACACATGTATGAAAGCCTAACTTCATACAAACGAAGCAAGTAATTTATCGCTATGCAAAATTCATATCTCCCACAACAAAGACGTGTAACGACACTTTTTTCATCCAGATTACTCATGGATTATCATAGAAAAAAGACATTCCATATGGAAACTGGACGAAAAAAGTATCATGTAAGAACGTCGTAAGTCCAATCGTGTTTCATTTTCACCCCTAAATACACATCGAACATGGCATCTCACAACTTCTGAAAAAAATGATTTTAGTAATTTTTTTATGTGTTTAACAGACCGCTTCCGCTTACTATACACATGCACAGTAATTAATCAGAATGCCATAAAGTAAGAGACATATTAGCATGTCTCTTGAAACCTTCAAGGTTTATATTGTAGATATCAAGAGAGATGTTACTTAGTAGCACCACACCCCATGTCATGCTGTGCTGATTCAACACATACATTTTGCCATGGGGTCTGCATAGCAGATCGTGGTGGCGCCCATGTCAGTATTTGTTTGGTACAAATAATTTATAGCACTTCAGGAGGGATGTACTCTAACAAATTATAAATAATTTTGTATGCTGTTGTAGACTGGAGACTGGTGGCGTGTCTATATATTTTTTTCTAATATGGGGCCCATACAGCAGAAGCGTACTCTAGCTTGAACCTTATAATGAATTTAAACATATTATATATTTAGAGTTCAGTAAACTGTTTGCTAAATCTTATAACAAACCTTAATAGTTTGTCGCGCGATGTAGACAACTGCAATCTGAGAATGTAAGTTTGGAATCAAAAACTACCCCTATGTCCTTGATAGATTTTACAGATGACAATATATCTTTCCTTATTTTATAGATAAATTTAAAATGTTTTTTTGGGCGTGTACATGTCATATACACATTTTTTAGTGTTAATATATGATCCGGTAGAACCCCATTAAAAAAATTGTTTTCACATTTTGAAGGGAGGACTTCAAGCTGTGGTTTGGACCGATGTCATCCAGATCATGGTGATGTTCGGAGCCATGATCCTGGTGTCCGTCAAGGGGACCCTGGACGTCGGGGGAGTGGGAGTGGTCTGGCAGAGGAACTGGGACAGCGGCCGGATAGAGGCGCCCAAGTAAGCAATTGGACCACTGTCTGTGAGCCACGCTTTGTCCAGGATGTTAATTAATCAGTTGTGTCGCTGTTAAACCGGGGCCCTTTTGTTCTGTTTTGATTGCTTAATTACCGCACCTGCTGAATGAACTGTAGAGGATTCGATTAGATTATTAAATGATCTAACCAAAACGTCCAAAACTTATCTCCGGATAGATAGGCAAAACATTATGCATATTAAGTGTGTTCAATGTACGAGTGCTGTTGAAGATGCAATACGAATACGACTTTAAAACGGTCACCAACAACCAAAATCTCATTCATGTATAAAAAACTAAAGGTGATTAGACTCTTTTATGTGTTAATGTTTAACTCAGCAATACCCTCCGAGCGGAAACTGAACATCATTTGAAAATGAGATATGTTAATACCGAAGAGAGAGGGAGCGCGCTAATAAAAATCACGCTTAAGGCGTAAGCAATCATTGTTTTTTTAAAATAAATCACGACATATTTAGAATACAGCAAAAATCTCTAGACTCCTAACTTAAGTAGCATTTAAAGAATCGCTGTAATTTTGTTCATACCTATAACATGTTAAATAACAGAACCGCATGTTTTATTTATTTTTTCGGAGCACACTTTGCGATTTTTTTCTATTGGGAAAAAAATCATATAATCACTTTTCAACTATACATCTGAATAGAGATTATCTTAAAAAATAACACGTATTTTTTTAAGTGCAATAAAAACGTCACGTTTTCAGGGGAAGTTTGTAATATGTACATAGAAATTCGGATTACGGGGGCTTCAATAAATTTGTAATGTTGCATGTTTACAGAGGGTGGACACTCATACCTTGCGCTGTTATTTTTATTAAAAAAAAAAACAATCTTAAAAATTTCCTTTCCTCTTTTTGAGATTTCTTTTTCTCTCTATGAGAAAGCAAAATCCTGTAAATAGTAATAGACTTATTTAAGATGAGCACAAAATGCATTTAAAAAAAAAACTCCCTATTTTCAGCTTTGACCTGAACCCCCTGACGCGCCACACAGTGTGGGGGCTGGTGATTGGAGGCTTTATGTATTGGCTGCAGACCAACGCCGTTAATCAGACCATGATGCAGAGATACCTGGCTCTACCTAACTTGAAAGCAGCTAAAAGGTATTAACATTTTTTTTTCATTTCAAGGGTCGCCTTATTTTAATATGGAACACAGTAAACTTGATGCAGTTTTTTTTTCTAGGATTAAAAGGTCGCTCCGAAGCGACTTTAGTCAAAACCACATAGATCTCAAGGCCGGGACACTGAATCAAATCGGCTTCTTAACATTTTAAATTTTATTTTTATTTTTATTTAGTTTCAATAAGTTTTCATTTAGTTAATACATTTTTACAAAGCTAATTACACAATTAGTGATATTTTTCTAAGTCCTCCTCACTAGGGGTTCCGGTGCAGGGGCGGACTAGGTTTTATTTAAAAACTGATTAGGAATATTCATAATGCCATTTTGGTTCGCTCTTGTGTGGTGAAAATTAAGTTTCTTGGGTTTTCTTGAACTTTTGAAATGTTTGATTAAAACATTCTTAGCTTAGGTATTTTGGATGTTAGGTACTGCAAAAGATTTGAAAATATCTTTTGTTGGCATTCTTATTAATTTACTAAAAACTTTTTAATAAATATATTTTTTAAATCTAATACAAGTTAAGAGGCCGTTTTTATGCAGTGTCTCGGCCTTGCGATCTAGGTGATTTTGCTTTACTCCACATTGCTTATTTTAGGGTCTACTGAATTCTAAGATCCTGCTGATGATAACTCCGTTGTAACGAAACTTTCTTTTAGTGGATCGTTTATGAAAAACAGGCAGAGATTATAACGGTTATCAATGGTACACCTTTATTAGTGTTCCGAATGAGGGAGGGGGTTTTAAAAAACAATATGATACAAATAGAGTATTTCCATTATTGAAGTATTATGCAACATTACAGAACATTTCCCTAATTTTCATCCCTCTCATAAATCAAAAACTATAAGGCATATGACTTTGATATTGAGAATGATAAATAATCTATTACAGTAATTTTTATTCAAATAAACAAACAAGTGTCAAGTGCCAAAAATGTAGACACTCCACTGGAGTATTATATATATCACGAAAGGGTTAATTGATTACTTTTTTCAAACTTTTGACAATATTTTTATGTGTGCACTTCACAATCACTCACTTTGTTTCGACTAAATAGTTTGATTCTGAATCTCCCAGAGCCTTGGCGTTCTTCGTGGTGGGAATCATAGCCCTGGTGGGCTTCTGTTGCTACTGCGGGATGCTGATATTCGCCAGGTACCACGACTGCGACCCCCTCTCCACGCAGGTGAGCTACCACTCCTTTACTTGGAAAGTATTGCTTTGCTTTAGAGATCGTGTTATTCATAAAATCAAAGACTTACTACAGTGGGTAGTTTTTTAGTTGGCGAGGGCGAAGGACCAGTTGCTCCCTCTGCTTGTGATGGATATTTTGGGGGAAATCCCGGGACTTTCTGGCGTGTTCGTAGCTGGCATATTCAGTGCTGCTCTCAGGTAAAATTAAAGGAAATTCTACTAAAATATTATTATTTTCTCATTTTCGAAGCATTCCAATAGGTACCCTGATAATCCTTTTGTATCACCCAGCCTTTCCCTCACATAGAATAAGAGTTAACTAACTAACTAACTAACCATCACGCCGTTTCACCGCAGGGGTAGGCAGAGAGAACGGACCGCCAAACAACTCGATCTTGGCATACACTTCTTGCTTCATTCACATTCATACAACGCCTCATAGATTCTCTTCTGTTATTCCGACTTCTGACATGGCCCGACTCGAGTATTTGATTCACTTGATCGTGCCATGTCTCCCTCGGGCGTCCCCGGCTTCTTCTTCCATTCACATTCGGGTCATATATTCTCCTTATACTCCTTTCTTCGTTCATTCGCTCTACATGCCCGAACTATCTAAGCGTCCTTTCTTAATCTTGCTCATTACGCTTACATCAGCCTTGCATTCTTTACGAATCTCAACATTTTTCACACGATCATACATGGTTTTACTACACATTCGTCTCAGA